>CM062297.1:78125803-78152122 GCA_031216915.1 Pictodentalium vernedei
TGTTTGATGACGTCGACCGGAAATCAAAAGTATACTCATACGTAAACAAAAGCAAAGGCTTTGGAACTTTCCCGAATGCAGCTGTGTCGCCGTGTTTTGAAGAATTTTTAACCCCTAGCTTTGTTCTTGGATATGTAAAGCACATTTGGCCACAAGTTGTTTTCGTGAAATATTATTAAATTATCAGTCCTGGTGCGAATACGGCAGCAGACTTCCACTCCAGGAACCAGTGGTGCCTACAGTCGACTCTATGAGTTGATTACACATGTGTTTCGTGTTCTATACATCCCAACCTTCATTTTGATGTATAATTTGTGTATATTTAATTTGAATTGAAGGAATCTCAGAGGAGAGAATTTTCAAAACAGTCAATACTATGGAGGTTTTGACAATTTTATTTTTAGGCTTTTCCCTCTGGAAAAGACTATTGTTTTTCTACGGATTATTATTTTTTTTTTTTTTTTTTTTGGGGTTTTTTTTTTTTTTTTTTTTTCCACACATTTTTGTCCGTACGATTCAGAAGCCATTTTCGAACCAATTTTCACACAATTTGGCACACGCATAGAGTGGCAAAAAATCTAAAAATGTACCGAAGCGGAATTTTCGATTTAACCCTTATTTCGCCAGAATTGGCAAAAAACTGCCAAAATTGGGGTTTATCGGCACTTTCTCGAAACACGTCTTTAGGATTTTTTTTAAACATCCATCATTACTAGACCTACCTATGACACAACCTTTGATACACACGACATATTTGGCGATGCATATGGTAACCCTCCACAGGCTGCCAAACATCGAAATTTTGATGAAATGGGCCGGTTTCAGACTCCCACAACACCCAAACGATACCCGAGTGGTAAACATAACTGCCTTTATTGGAAGTGGAATTCACCGAAGATCATTTTTGTAAGTAATAAGGGTGTTCAGAAAACCAAGTGTTAACCCGTTTTGGGCTGGTTAAACAGCAATACCCCAAAAAAGCTCAAAACTTCATGTTTTCTGTGGATTTCTCTAAACGAGTCTTGTGGATTTTCAAGAAAAATTGGTCACTCTCAGGTCTTGGTGTGACATTACAAGTTGCATGGATAAAATATTCCGGTCAGCATTAGTTAACCCTCCCCGAGCTGCTAAACGTAAAAATTGTGATAAAATGGGCTGTTTTTAGACACCAACAGCACCCAAACGATGTACCACAGAGAAAGGGGCCTTCATTTATCGGACGCAAAATTGATCGGAAAATATTTTTGAAAGTGGTAAGGGTATTCAGAATTTGACGTCTTAACCCATTTGGGGCTGGTTAAAGAGAGATACCCATTAAAATCTTAAAATCCCCGTTTTCTGTGGATTTCTCTAACAGCATCTTGTAGGTTTTCAAGAAAAATCGGCTATTTGCAGGTCTTGGTGTGACATTACAAGTCGCATGAACAAAATATTCCGGTCAGCATTAGTTAACCCTCCCCGGGCTGCTGAAGGTCAAAATTGTGATAAAATGGGCTGTTTTTGCACACCAACAGCACCCAAAGGGTACACCACAAAGAAAAGTTCCTTCTTTTATCGCGCGTACAATTTATATGGAAACATTTTTGTAAGTAGTAAGGGTATTCAAAAGTCAACGCCTTAACCCATTTTGGGCAGGCTAAAGAGAGATATCCCTTGAAAGCTTTAAATTCCCATTTTCTGTGAATTTCCCTAACGGTAACCTGTAGGGTTTCAAGACAAATTGACTATTCGTAGGTGTTTATGTGACATTAACCATCTACAAGCTGCCAAGCATCGTAATGTTGTTAACATGGGACTGTTTTCAGACACGCACAGCACCTAATGTATACATGAGAGATAAACATAATCTCCTTTGTTTGAAGTGGAATTCACAGAGGACCATTTTTGTAAGTAATAAAGGTATTCAAAAAGCCAAGCGTTAACCCCTGTTGGGGAGGTTAACAGGGATACCCATCAAAAGCTTAAAAATCGTTTTCCCTGGATTTCTACAAACATTTTGTGGGGTTTTCAAGAGAAAATGGCCGTTGATAGGTCTTGGTGTCATATGACCAGTTGCATGGGTCAATTATTCTGGTAGGCATTTGTTAACCCTTCATGGGCTTTTACCGGACGCAAAACTGATAGGGAAACATTGATATTGATATTAACCCATTCTACCATTAATGATGGGTTTTACCTAAACATTTTTTTATCAAAACCAAACCGAATCATTTGAGACTACTATACTCACCTTTCTCATAACATCAATGAAGGAACTTTTGTGAGACAGTTAAAAACAATTCATCAGACACTGTGGGGGTCAAGAAAAATCATGGAATCTAATTGGTGTTTAAGGTTTGTAAGTAGTAAGGGTATTTAAAAGAATGAAACTTAACCCATTTTGAACTGGATAAGGAGAGATGCCCCTTAAACGCTTAAAATTTACATTTTCGTGGATTTCGCTAACTGCTTGTTGGGGATTTTCAAGAACAATTTGACATTGGCAGGTCTTACAAATTGCATAGATAGAATATTCCGCTAGTCGTTTGTTAATCCCTCTACCGGCTGCTAAACGTCAAAATTTTAATAAAATCGGCTGTTTTCGGGCAGCAAAATGGGTATGCAATAGATAAACATGACCTCTTTTATCAGATTTAGAATTCCTGGGGGATAATGTATGATAGTATTAAGGGTATTCAAGGGAGCGCGGTGGCTCAGTGGTAGACTGTTGTACTTCTATGCTAGAGGTCCCGAGTTCGATCCCCGTCCGGGACGACTCACGTTGTGTCCTTGGGCAAGGCACTTTGGCCCGGTTGCCGACATGGGGGCACGATGTCCCCATGTACTAAGGCACACTGCACGTCGATGGTACACATGTCTTCAACCTCTGTAACCCTGCCTGAGCGGAGCCTGAATAGAGAATGTTGAGGAGCTGACAGTTGCTCGTCGATGCTTGGTGGTTCTCTCCGGGTACTCCGGCTTCCTCCACCTCTAAAACTGTCACGGTCACGATTAGCCATTGTGCAGAAGTATGTGACCTTAAACACCAATAAATAAATAAATAAATAAATAAATAAATAAATAAATAAATAAGGGTATTAAAAAAAACAAGCCTTAACCCTGTTTTGTCGGATTAAAGACAGACAGCTCATGCCGTGTACGCTGCCTACATTACTTGTAAAATCGACCCCCCCCCCCCCCACTAAATCTCCTACGAGGTGCGGTTTCGGACCCGACCACCGGACGGTTCTGACCACATCAAATAACACACCTTCGTTGTATTTAGCAGAAAGAAATTTCCCCAAGAAGCAAAGACAAAATTACGTCTGCGGAAAATAATGGCAAATATTTTATTTAGCCTGTATTTTGTCCGTATAGAAAATTTATCACCCACATATACCTTGGTGGACGGACTCTTCTTCTTCTTGCTCTTCTTCTTTACAGGGCCAGGTCCAGGCTTCTTCGGTTGAGGACCAGTGTGAGAGGGGTTCCTCTCACAAAAGGTGCTACCTCTCCCCGAAGAAGGTGTGGCGGTGTTGTGATCTTCAATGACGAACTCCAAGTTCAGATGGACTCTCTTGCCTGTCTCCCGGACAGTCCAGGTGACAGGGCAAGAGATGCCCAGAGCTGCTATTGTTCTCTTCAGTCGCGCTGGTAGTTCCAGTGTTTCCATAATTATGGTGTTAATTAGGATCGAGCCAAGTCATTTGAGACTACTATACTCACCTTTCTCATAACATCAATGAAGGAACTTCAGTGAGACAGTTAAAAACAATTCATCAGACACTGTGGGGTCATGAAGAATCATGGAATCTCATCGGGAAAAGCCATGATTCTCCAGAATCATAAAGTCTAGTTAGTGGGTAAGTATTTCTGTCTTTCATAACACCTATTATACCTTGTAGTCATAGTTCTTCGTTCGCGGGGCCTAACAGGAAATATTTGCAGGAAAAATAACTAAAAATAACAAAAACTGTAGAAATATAAACGCAAACTGTCAGAAAATTCACTTAAACTTAAAGTCGAAAACTTTTACTTCCGCATCGGACGTGAGAAAGGAAATACAACTACGATGACAAATGCCAAGCAATCTCATTGGTTGAAAGTCCCCGAGTGCGAGAGTTCAGCGACACGCATTCCGTCCATTTGTCAGCTGTCGCGAAAAAGCGGCCCAACACAATGTCGATATATCAAGTTACCATGAAAATGCCTGCATCACCTGGTCTTCCATAGGCCTAAAGCATACGCAACAAACTGAATCTATGTTTTCTTAGAATTTTTTTTTTCTGTCTAGATGAATTTATTTTCAATACTGACGTTTACCCTAAATAATAGTGTTGCTGCAACACCAAAAAAGGCAAAATTGTGACTTGACCCCTCTCCCCGCTCCTCCTAAACATCGGAACGACCGGTTCATAAATACGGCCTCTAGCCCGAGCCGTATTGAATTGTTGACGGACGACTGGCCATGGCATAATCTTTAAACGCTAGACTGGTTACTTCTGAGGGAGTGATATAACAGATGTCTTCACAGAATTCTTCATTTAATTTATTTATTTTTTCGGGGGGGGGGGGGGGGGGGGGACGCTATTTGGAATTTCCACTCCCGCATTAAATTAATCTATTCAGTTTCGCCTTACTCAATGCACAGGCCTTGAAAGTCACTGTTTGCATTAGAGCTCTCTTGTGGATCGAATTACTGTTTTTGATAGGATATGTAGCAGTCCTTGTATAAGTTATAACTTATTATGGTCATCCTAAACTACAATTATAATTATTATTTTTAATTTTACTTTAGATTCTTCTCGGAAAGTAAGAGATTACAGTATATGTTCTTCATCTGAAATTGGGGTGCCTCACAATGAACTTGAGAAGATTCTTTATGGATAGTACTAAGGGCTAACATGGGACCTGCAGGGGCCCACAGAGGTATATATCGTCCATACTATATTGCTGTTCTATACTGCCAGGCATTACCCCCACCCCCACTCCACAATACCACTTGACCTGCCATAACGTAGTCCCCATACCAGTCATAGAATAGTACAAAGCAATCGGCTACTGAGGTGTACTTTACTACGACTCTTAGCCTCATTTCAAAAAAGGGGTGCCGAAGGCCATATGTTTTTCAGATAAAAGGGGTGCCTGGGAATATGGCCATTGGATATAGGCTTTTGATATACCCAAGGGAGATAACTGCATTATGGGAAATCAAGCACTGGTAATTATAAGACTTGGACGAGAGAACCAGAGATAGTTTGGACTGGATAGACAGTTAGTGATAGAGAAACATGCAATAGGCATTAAAAATGGGATTCTGAGAAAATCAGACCCTGTACTCCTATTCAATAGAACATACCCCCTGTACCCCTTGGTACTATAGCATAACGTGTTTATATGCCCCAAATGGGGCTTCACATGTCGGTTTGGGTTGTTTGGTGGAGATTTTGGTGGTCTGTAAGGGTGGTCGGGTCTCTTTGGGTAATTCTACAAAGTAAACAACGATTTGAGAAAAATCCGAACCAGAAAAATACTCTAGTTCAATCGAACACGCCCCAGGGGACCCCTTGGTACTATAGCACTACGTGCTTCTATTATAAACCAAAAGAATGGCGATCCTAAATAGGGTTCTGACAGAATTCGAAATATTAAAACTTGTCGGGTTGTTTGTGGTAATTCTACGAATCGGGAAAATACTCCGATTCAATCGAACACACCCTCCGAACATACTCCTCTCCTATAAGAAGGGTTTAGGTAACATAGCAATCACGTGCTACCATAGAAACCAAGATGGCGGCTTCCAGTATACAAAATGGACGACGGAAACACGTATCACCTTAACAACACGCGCTGCGCATTCGCACTAACCCCAAGTATCACTATGGAGATGACGTCACAACATGGCCACTCACGCGGGTTACCATGGCAACACAACATGGCGGCACTAGTCACGTGACATGACGTCACTTCCGGGGTCCGGCAACTATGGCCCCAAACGTGCGAGACATACTACTGCGCGCCTAACCTCCATAGCGGATACAGAGAACCCTGCTGGGCATTTGCTGATGCAATACATCACTCGCGATCAGCAGTAATATTCTAATAACACCGCACGTACAACAATTTGCTAAAGCATTAAACCTCCCTTCTTAGCGCAAAAGGCACTGCAGGGAGGAGCGGTATTGTTTTACCCTGACACGCCCACCCAACCTGTGGGGAACAAGTTACATTGTGCTTCATTCATAACAATACCAATTAATTTTTACACTACGGCGACCAAATATACTACACCCATGAACCTCTAATAGTCCACAAACCTGTATTTTATGAAACAGCACTTAAATAACATGTAAAAATGGATAATACCAAACCATGTGATGTTGTTTCTGAACGAGACATTCAGACAATGACGGATAAACAGTGCCTATCGGCCAATAATCATATTGAATAATCTTATGTTACTTACAATGACTAAAGCAACAGGAGCTAATAAACATTGCAGACGTGTTCTCGGGCATTTGTGGTTGAACACATGTATGCACTTGTCCAAGCGTCCAAGGACGCTGGGCTTATTCTGTACTGAGCAGACTTATTATAAGCTTCCACTCCAGGGTCAAGTACAGATATGTGCTCACTTTCATAAGATTCCATTGCTGCTCTGGGCTACTCGGTGGTTGACTGCCCTCCCCTATTTAAACGCACGCACGCACGCACGCGCGCGCGCACACACACATACATACACAATAGCTGAAAATCTCATCACATTGGCAGTATGGTGACGGTAATATGTGATTAGCATACAAATGTGAGTTGAGATTTCTACATCCCAGGCGTAGCCTTCTGTGATATATTTGTACCGCCCGGCAATTAGCGCTACTGAAGAATGATGTGGGTTGTCGGTTATTTCGGTTTAGAAAGCTCTTAAAATTACTGTAGGACGTATTCTCTCTTACCGCCGATGGGATTTGATTCCATAACTTAGTTACCTCTGGGATAAAGGACGGATGGTATAACTGAGTTCGACAGGGAGGAATCCTATGGTTACCAAACGTCTCTGAGCAAACACAGAGCAGATTTCTTGTAGTTATGCACAATTCCTAGTCATCTCCCAGTTCGAGGTTCTGATCTTTGATTCGATTACCACAATGCATGTCTTCCCCATTATATCCTTGTGGTACGTAGGCCTACGTGGTGCCGACTGTCATGTGATCAAGAGTATAGGATGCGAATTATGTGGGCAATGGTTCCACCGGGTTCTTCTAAATACCAGAGCCCCCCCCCCCCCGCCTTCCCCCCGAAACGCACAGACCCCCCTCCCCCCCCCCCCAAAAAAAAAGAAAGCCGCACACAACCCCATTACGTCCCTCTAAATTACACGTGCGCAGTGTTTGCGCTGAATATTTTTTTTATTACCTCTAATAATACTTACTGGAAACAAAAACCGAAGTAAATTCATTCTCATTATCGCCTTTATCTGGGTGGTTCTGGCGGGGGGGGGGGGGGGGCTTCTAAACACAAGAACCCCCAGAATTCCCCATTACCGCCCTCTAAATGACATTTGCAACGGACGAAGGCGACTTCGAGTTTAAATTCACTTCACTTAAATTCACTTCGACATTGCTTGAGACTGCTTACCACAAACTGGAAATGAAATACTTTCTCTAAAAACACCAGGCAAGTGTAATTTATAACCGGTTCCACACACAACGTGAAAGTGTTAAAGTCAAGAGAATTTGATTTTTTCGTTAGGTCCGATTTGGAATTTTTATGTCGTTGTTGCCTGAAGGTTCTGAAGATGCTTTCAACTGGGACTTGGCTCACATGCTTTTCTTCTGTCAACGCAAGGGGTTATCAACCAGAAAATGTGAAAAAAACACAACCTGGGGCCGAGAAAAAAAAACACAGACAATTTTAAACCAGCCATGTTAAACTTGTGTTGACATGCCGGTCCAAAGCTCGGGTAAATTGGTGATGGGAATTGTCATGCAAACAGAGGAGGGGGGGGGGGGGTATACACGAGGCTGAAAACAAATTTTTCCGCCCCAACACCACCCACCACCCCATTTTGAGGAGGAAATTTTTTTTTTCCTTTTCTGAGAGGGGACCCACCCCTAGTATCACCAAAAACCCGCGTTTTACACAACTTTTTCCTAGGTTTCACATGTAATTATACTTCCATTTAATTAACCTGATACATTCCCTGTAGCTACTTGTTTAAATCAGCTTTAACCCTTTAACCAAGACAGGAATAAAATGATACTTTCAAATACCAAGGATTTCTTCATTTTTTGTCTTTAAAAAGATAGCTTATGATCCCTCATTGTAACAAGCTTGACAAGCTAGTTTCAATAGGACTGATAAGCTGTGTTTTTGAGACACAAAACTGCACATAAAAGGAAATGTAAAAAAATCTGGATTTTCTTTGTACATAGCCTTGGCCGCTTATGATTGATAGTTTGAGTAAAAGCTGGTAAAGGGTTAAACTTTAATACTCTGAGATGTTTGTCTTTGTATGAAATGTCATTCAGTCTTGAGTTTCTAATATTTAACTATTTGTTGGTACCCTAAAGGGAACAGCAATTTATCATATACACGTGTCATTTAGTGTACCAGCAAACCAGTTTGACCATTTACTATTGAGTTTAAAAATTACATTTCCGGAATTACAATTATAAAACGGTTTGTAGGAACAGCTGTAGGTGTCAACTAGAGTAATTTATAGGGTTTTGCGTTACTGTTACAGATAAGACTGAGTGTCTGATTTTATTATGGTTTTGTTTTATTATTACATGTTGTTTACAAAATAAATCATTTTAAAAACATTAATTTATTTTATTGAGACCCATTACCAATGTGGTTAAAGTTCACTTTCTGACAAATACAGCAAAACTACTATGTCTATTGTGACTCCTGTGTCACTACACTGGCAGTCAGGCTGTTTAAGCACATACGTGATAGTCCAGATGTTCACATAACCATCTCAATGTTTGGATGGAGCAAATTTGTTGAAATTTGTTTCTTCAAAATAATGATATGTCAATGTGGGTGAGCTGATTATTTCATTGACAGTTGTTGTTGTGTTCAATGTAGCAATCCAGTATGTATGCTAGCCTATTGCTAGGGTGAGCTTCTCGTTGTCTAACTTATTATGATAAAACATTTAGTTGAAACTGACAAAAATCCTGGTCAAGCCGACTCGTGTTCTTATTCATGAAAATTGCCATTATTGAACAATATTTGTGTTTCAACACATATAGGGTAGTTATTAGGCCACCCCACCCTCCCCTTGATTTCCATTTATGATGGTATTGCTCTGGCTGCCCCTCTGCATATAGTATAAGTGTCAAATATTGTTTTATATTAGATTTAAAATACAAAATAAGCATTATTTCATTGCAAGGAAAAAAGTCACTTTTTTCTCAGGCAGACCACCCACCCACCCCGGCCTCGTGTATAGGAAATTTTTCAAGACCCTCCCCCCCCCCCCCCCCCCCCCCCGATGCAAACAGAAGTAATAAATAAATGTTTAAATATGAACTGAGGACTCGGACTTGGACTCAAAACACATACTGAATCAAGGACTCGGACTCGGACAGTTAAACGATTTTTGCTGATCATCACAACGACAAGATCGCTGTTACGTGTGGTTAATCACTGGTAATTCAACAAAAATCTGAACACTAAACTTGAGTCCGAGTCCGAGTCCTCAATTCAGTATGTGTTTTGAGTCCGAGTCCGAGTTCTCAATTCAGTGTCCATCTAAATAAATAAAGTAAAAGAGACAAACTTTCAGACCAGCCATTTATGCAAGCGGTAATCCAATTCAATGTTGACAGCCACTTAATTATCCACTGTCGTTTCTTGTGTTCATTATTTACTATTTAGTAGGGCAAATCAACTTCGACTAATTAACGATCACGATCACAAGTTCTACGTCACACAACACATTTTAAATCCTCTTAATGACCAAAATACTCACCAAAAGTGGATACAATTTCACACATGAGTAAAACATACCCGTATGTACACACACCCTACCCTATTTGAACTTTTATTAGCCTATATTTTGCCATGTTTTCACTGGTGTTCGTTTGTGTTCGTTTATGTTCGTTTGTGTTCGTTATTTAGTAGCACCCCCCCCCCCCCCCCCTCCCCAAGGTAGGACAACACGGGATCATTTTTCTCATGGATATATGTTATTGGCACATAAGAAAAGTGATGTTGGAATTCCTGAATCTGTGCACAACTATATGAAAAAAATTAAATTTATTTAAAAAAATGAAGAACATTAATGAATTTTAATATTTTTGCCATGCAGTCAGATGCAATATGAATAAAGAGCAGAATAAAGCCAACGATTGATGGACGGTCCATATTTAATACCTAAGTCCAAAAATAATACATAAGCAGCCATCGGTATCATGTTTGGAATTTTATCGCGTGAAACATTAAAATATTCTTGAAAAATCAGTATCATTTTACTGCCAGGACTTCTCGGGTTGTTTAAATTTAACATTGGTTTTGACAAACTGCGCATGAAGCAGGCCACAGTGGCTCTTCCCAATATTTGCAAACAGCAGACGACGTGTTTTGTCTATTTCGAGATAACTATTTTTATCTGCGTTTTGACTGGAAGATATTATTTTCCAGTGCTCTGATTGAAAGATAATTTTATCATTGCTTTGATTGGAAGATATATTTATGGCGTCGTTGTTTTCCGGAATTTTCCCGAGCAGTTGCGGAAATTGCTGCGTTCATTTTTTTTATTTTTTCACAAATAGCATGTTGCATTTATTGTTACTACTACCAACTGTTAGTAGCCACATAAATATACAGCCAAAATGTAATATCGTTCTTCGATAAATAAATCATTTCTTCAATTGCGAATGTCAATTTCCGCCATGCGCAAACATGTCAGCGTCCTTGTGTACCACTTCCGTAGAAAAATTTTGAAGTTGATGCCTTTGAGATTAGCTTGGCTTTGAGTTCATACAAACGGTACATACGTGTTGCCTGATAGCTTGCGAAGCACTCGATCCTTCCGATCGCTTGCACGCGGCCCTGCGGATCGATTTCGCTCGCTATTATTTCTGTCCATGATGAAGTCAAAGATTGCAACTCATCTCCCAAATCTGTTTAAATTATAAGCGTTTTATTAACCCCACCTCCTAAAAATCGCAAACATCTGGAAATTTTCAATATTCTTGTTGAACAGCATAATTAAACAAGAAAATAAAGCAAATAGTGGATCTAATTGCCCAATTTACCATATATAATCCATCAAGCCAGAAAATAAGCAGACTGACATCTGCAAAATGAGGCCACTAGAGAGTGAATTTGGTGATGCTGCCCTGCGGGACGTTTCGGCCATGAGACGTTTCGGCTCTGGGACGTTTCGGTGTTGAGACGTTTCGGCCTGGGACCTTTCGGCCTCGCAGAAGGAGGTGGAGAGACAACGTAAATAAAATAGATTCAGCTGAAGAATGCTCTGACAATGTGTGTACACTGATTTTCCGCTTGACAATATCTACATACTTGTGCAACGAAATCGAGCATTCTTCGAAAGTAGCGGATTAATAAATAAAAAAAATAAAACATGTAAATTCTGTCGCTATAAATTGCATAGATTTAAATGTGGATTAGTGAAAAATAATCTACGCCTCATACAACAAAGTGTCGCTAGAAGAGTAGTTTTTATTATTAGATTCTATCTAACGGCGAAAATAAACTATTGTTCCCATGTTTCCCTGGGCTTATGTCATCAGTTGCTATTTATTGGCCCCACTGGTTATAGTGAAAACAAGCCGTGGCTTCCACATTATACTCAGTTCATCAATTATTTCATTGGTTGATTATCTGCATATCATCACGGGAAGTGGTTTGCAAATGTTTGGGAACACGTGATAGTACCAGTTTATTAAATAATATTAATTCTGAAAAAAGTGTAATAATTTTGTGTTTATTCGTTGAAAACGCCGCAGTGGAGCATTTTCAATGAATAAACACGAAATGAATATTTACGCGAAATTATTGAGACAAATTTAGATAACAATTAATAGGGTTTACCCCCATTAGTCAGACACCCAAGCTGTCAGACAGTTAATTAGGGATTAGCTGAAGTTAAAATAGATGATTACCTATTGTTATAAATGGAACAACCCAGATGTATACAATCCGAATAAAATTTAGTTTCAACATTTTGTTTGGTACATATATTGTGTAATAACACTGATAACTTTGATCTAAAATTTGAAAATAATTTTTTTTTTCCAAACAGTTTGCTGTTGTTTTTTTTTCATTTTCTTGTAAAATTGATGTTTGACTATTTGTTGATAACTAATCAAAATTAAAGAATCACACATAAGTTTTGTAAAAACAGAAATCTCTTTGAAATAATTTTCTTTTTCAAATGTTTTGCTGTTGTTTACATTGTAACAACGATGCTTGTCTGTATATAGTTGAATGCACCCAACAATAGGCATTTTTGTTTTGGTCATTTGGAATTCCCGAAGGATAACCAGATACCTCATAATCACATACGGCATCCTATCTCACAGAAGGCTTGATGGATGACTCCCGGTTTTTCAAACTAAACTGTTTTCTCCATTCCTTTTTTTAACCGCTATGGTCATATACCGGGGCCGCTACCAAACCGGCGTTGCTGTTTGGCTTTCTTTTCTCTTCTTCCCTTAAATTTGCCATCGCACACCATTATATTCTGGCTCGCCACCATGGTGGGACTCAAACCTCCACCGACGCCAAGCTAGAACCGAATAGAGCCCACTCTCTAACAGCCTTAATTGCGTTGAGGGATTGTTTATTGACAATCTATCACGACAACGTAAACTGCCGGGAATTCTAACCGCGTGCATACCCCCGCAGACCCCATTTGAGGCAATAGGAAAGCTAGGTCTGTGTGATCCAAGTGAAATAAAATAAGGTTAACCGGGTCGCAAGGGATTTGTAAATCCCACATCGTCCCTGCGCGCCTTCGGCGCGTTAAAACCTTTCATTCATGCAATAGGCATAACCATTCACTCATTCAACAATAGGCATCAAAATGGCAAGTTTACAGCGAGTAGAATACATTACTTACAATAATAATGCTGTACGGAAGACCTGCATCCACTGGAGATGTATATCAAAGAACTGTTTTCTACATTTTTTTTGTCATCGTAATATTGTACCTTTGTAACTTTGTTTATGATGTGTACCTCGCATTTTTCATATTGTTAATATTTGTTTCATTTTTTTTTATAAAACATGGTTTTCTATTTATTTACGTTAAAAATGAGTTATCATGAAATATGAATTTTTATTTATTTACTATAAAACAAGTCTAAATATTTTCTTTATTGTTCTTCAGATTTTTCATTTTATTGATTTTCTGTTTATTTAACAAAAAAAACTATTTGTATGATTATTCATGTCTAGAAATCTTTTCTTGTTGTATTTCATATTTTTCTTTTTATTGTGATTTATTTCCTATTTATTTTCTTTGTTTCATACAATATGATTTTCTGTTTAATTATCACAAAAAACTATTTATGTGTGCGATTATTCATGTTATTGTCACATATTTCATAATTTTATTGTCATTTATTTTCTATTTATTTTCTGTTTATTTCTAAAACACACTGGTAAAGAAATAAATCGCTAAAAGTTAATTAATTGTTTCTTTTCTGCCTGACTTATAGGAATATTCCACTTTATTCTGAAGGTTATAAGTAAGGGATTAGCTGTTCAAACAACCCAATAATCTGTGATTATAAACTGCCTGACAACTGGGGTGTCTGACTAATGGGGGGATACCATTAATAGTACAGACTCGTCTAGCAGTTTATTAAATTTAACGAAATCTGATAAAAACATATAACAATTTAATAAAAATTAATGTTACAGACTTATCTGGCAATTTATTATTAGCAAATTCACCTCTGGGGACCCCATTCTGCAATTAACAGATTGCTTATATTCAGGCTTGTAATCCATTGGTCGGCAAGTATTCAAAGGTAGTCGTTCATGTCAATCTCAGAATTTTATGATAATTCGAACAGTTCAACACAGTTAATCTGCCACAGTTTCAACAGTTTAAATTACCAGTTGGGCTTCGATTAGTTCTTAAAAAATTGTTACGTTATTTACTTATGATGTTGATAAAGATGTTAACCTTCCTTCGATACAAGGGGTGGGTGGGGGGGGGGGGGGGACACAAACAAATTTGCAAGACGTGACGTCTTATTTTTTATTCGGCTCCTTTTTACACCCACCCACCCACTACGTGCAAATTTTCTACTACCGTTCTCAGACACCCACCCCCAACTCTCCCATTAAAATCCAAAATAAACTTACCCCAATTGCCCACGTGGGGGCACGATGACGCTGTGTGCTGAGACGTACTGCACGCTGATGTGCACATGTCTTCAGCCAATCTAACCCTGTCTGTGCTGTGTAGTACGCAGTACCGCTGTGCAGTGTGTAGTACAGTCGTGGGTTATGATGTTGAAGTGCTGACAGCTGCTCGTCGTTGCTCGGTGGTTCTCTCTGGGTACTCTGGCTTCCTCCACCCGTAAACCTGTCACCGACACGATATGACCCTGGTTGTTAAAGTGTCGTTAAACACCAATAAATTAATAAATCAATTAATAAATAAATAACTTGGGTTGAATTTAGTGCATCAGAAAGAATTTTCCAAAAATATTGTCTGCACATTTTCTACATTTCGAACAAGACACCCACCCCCTACTAACATGTGACATTTTCCCAGATTAAGCCCAATATTCTCACATATAAAGCCTCCTGATGTTGTATTTATGTTAAGAGTGTGATGTGCAACATCATCTTTAAGGTTTGAAACACAAATGATGGTATATATTAGCTGATATACTGATATATTTTTAAAAAATTCAAAAAATTGCACAAGTTGGAAATGCACATTTTTGGTGCACTCAAGAGACCCACCACCCCCACGTCACGTCTTGCAAATTTTTGGTGCCCCCCCCCCCCCCCCCTGGTTTAACCAATTATATCTTGTTTGATAGATCTCACCGAGCTCTATCAAACAAGGTATATTGGTTATGTATCAAACTGCACTATGGGAAATATTTGCTGTTGAAAACTTTGCTATTTTGAAAAATAGAGTGTAGAGGGTTAAAGTGCATAGATAGGTGTAAGTCAGAATGCACCAACAGTTTCCAAAGTATGGAAATTGATTATGACAGTGATGACGAAGGTGATATGTGAAGTATGATACAAACAGTACAGTCGTCGTGAATTGGTGCAAATCCACGCGAGGAGTTGATTGTCCACGCAGACAAAACGGTAGAATTCTAAGATACAAAATGAGAGCCACAAGCAATATTTCACTAAATGGAGCACTTCATGCATCTTATGCTGCATCTCAGAATTCTACAGCTGTTGTACATCCGTGGGCAATCCATTTCCACGCGTGGATTAAACCACGAAGACCTTACTGTATGCATGAGATATAACACCATAACCGTGTAACGTTAAACACGTGAAGCATTTGTTTTGAGATCCCATGACTCAAATAATTATATTTGTCCCAATATCGGACGATGAAGTCTGTCAGAAGCGCAGGTCTAATTTCCGTTAATTGACAGGTCGCCCCCTGAGTTCCAATGTGTTCCATGTGCCTACTGGCAGCCTACTGACGTACCTACTGGCGTGCGTGCCTATTGACGTGCCAACTGGCACATATAACACATTGGAAACTCAGGGGACGAGATATCCATTCTACTTGTTGTGTTATCTTGATATGCTCGTTTTAAGACTTTTGGGCATACTGTGTCCTGAAGTAATAAATTTTCCTCTACAGACATTTTACCACTGTAGTTTGAATAACACTGGCATTGATTTACGGGCATATTAGGTTTCAGACGGTTAGTCGGTGTTAGAATGAAATTTTAAGAAAATAACTATCCTTTTGAGATTATTTTCTATAAATGTTCTGTATCTTTCCAAATCCCGCAATGAAATGACGAAAATATTTTTCTAGATATGCAGTGGGGTGGGGGAGGGGGGGGGGAGCAGTAGACAATTTGCAGACGTCATGTCCCATTGTTTTGGTTTAGCCCTTTTTTACATCACCCACCACCTTGTGCAATTTTTCTGCTGCCATTTTCAGACGCCCACCCCCGCTTTCCCATAGAAATTACGAATTGCTTTGACAAGCATCACGATAGGTAGAAGTATATTTCGCTGATTAGTTCGATTCCACCAGTGATTCCAGGTACTTGTTACAACTTTTTATTACACAGAAAGGTTAGTTTCCCTTCCTGTTTACAAAATGGAGCTTCAGAAATCTTTAAAAACTCATCCAGAACAGCTCAATGCCCAGGACAGAAAGATCGATGGCTTAAAATATACCCAACCCCATTCCTCTGATTTGACGTAAATAAATTATGTTTAAATTATTCCCCTAATCTGTACCATTGGAGTAAGCTAAAAACGACAAAGAACTCAGTCCATTCTGATCCATGTATTTATTTTTTACTTGATTCTGGCAGGAGTCTGCATGATTGATTCCATTTGTGACTCCAAGTACTAACCTTGTTATATATATAGTATGGCAGGAGTCTGCATGATTGATTCCATTTGTGACTCCAAGTACTAACCTTGTTATATATATAGTATGGCAGGAGTCTGCATGATTGATTCCATTTGTGACTCCAAGTACTAACCTTGTTATATATATAGTATGGCAGGAGTCTGCATGATTGATTCCATTTGTGACTCCAAGTACTAACCTTGTTATATATATAGTATGGCAGGAGTCTACATGATTGATTCCATTTGTGACACCAAGTACTAACCGTGTTATATATATAGTATGGCAGGAGTCTACATGATTGATTCCATTTGTGACTCCAAGTACTAACCTTGTTATACATATAGTATGGCAGGAGTCTGCATGATTGATTCCATTTGTGACACCAAGTACTAACCTTGTTATATATATATAGTATGGCAGGAGTCGGCATGATTGATTCCATTTGTGACTCCAAGTACTAACCTTGTTATATATATAGTATGGCAGGAGTCGGCATGATTGATTCCATTTGTGACTCCAAGTACTAACCTTGTTATACATATAGTATGGCAGGAGTCTGCATGATTGATTCCATTTGTGACTCCAAGTACTAACCTTGTTATACATATAGTATGGCAGGAGTCTGCATGATTGATTCCATTTGTGACACCAAGTACTAACCTTGTTATATATATATAGTATGGCAGGAGTCGGCATGATTGATTCCATTTGTGACTCCAAGTACTAACCTTGTTATATATATAGTATGGCAGGAGTCTGCATGATTGATTCCATTTGTGACACCAAGTACTAACCTTGTTATATATATATATAGTATGGCAGGAGTCTGCATGATTGATTCCATTTGTGACTCCAAGTACTAACCTTGTTATATATATAGTATGGCAGGAGTCTACATGATTGATTCCATTTGTGACACCAAGTACTAACCGTGTTATATATATATAGTATGGCAGGAGTCTACATGATTGATTCCATTTGTGACACCAAGTACTAACCTTGTTATATATATAGTATGGCAGGAGTCTACATGATTGATTCCATTTGTGACTCCAAGTACTAACCGTGTTATATATATAGTATGGCTGGAGTCTGCATGATTGATTCCATTTGTGACTCCAAGTACTAACCTTGTTATATATATAGTATGGCAGGAGTCTGCATGATTGATTCCATTTGTGACTCCAAGTACTAACCGTGTTATATATATAGTATGGCAGGAGTCTGCATGATTGATTCCATTTGTGACTCCAAGTACTAACCTTGTTATATATATATAGTATGGCAGGAGTCTACATGATTGATTCCATTTGTGACACCAAGTACTAACCGTGTTATATATATATAGTATGGCAGGAGTCTACATGATTGATTCCATTTGTGACACCAAGTACTAACCTTGTTATATATATATAGTATGGCAGGAGTCTGCATGATTGATTCCATTTGTGACTTCAAGTACTAACCTTGTTATACATATAGTATGGCAGGAGTCTACATGATTGATTCCATTTGTGACACCAAGTACTAACCTTGTTATATATATATAGTATGGCAGGAGTCTGCATGATTGATTCCATTTGTGACTCCAAGTACTAACCGTGTTATACATATAGTATGGCAGGAGTCTGCATGATTGATTCCATTTGTGACTTCAAGTACTAACCTTGTTATATATATAGTATGGCAGGAGTCGGCATGATTGATTCCATTTGTGACTCCAAGTACTAACCTTGTTATATATATATAGTATGGCAGGAGTCTGCATGATTGATTCCATTTGTGACTCCAAGTACTAACCGTGTTATACATATAGTATGGCAGGAGTCTGCATGATTGATTCCATTTGTGACTTCAAGTACTAACCTTGTTATACATATAGTATGGCAGGAGTCTGCATGATTGATTCCATTTGTGACTTCAAGTACTAACCTTGTTATACATATAGTATGGCAGGAGTCTGCATGATTGATTCCATTTGTGACTCCAAGTACTAACCTTGTTATATATATATAGTATAGCAGGAGTCTGCATGATTGATTCCATTTGTGACTCCAAGTACTAACCTTGTTATATATATATATAGTATGGCAGGAGTCTGCATGATTGATTCCATTTGTGACTCCAAGTACTAACCTTGTTATATATATAGTATGGCAGGAGTCTGCATGATTGATTCCATTTGTGACACCAAGTACTAACCTTGTTATATATATATAGTATGGCAGGAGTCTGCATGATTGATTCCATTTGTGACTCCAAGTACTAACCTTGTTATATATATATAGTATGGCAGGAGTCTGCATGATTGATTCCATTTGTGACTCCAAGTACTAACCTTGTTATATATATATAGTATGGCAGGAGTCTGCATGATTGATTCCATTTGTGACTCCAAGTACTAACCTTGTTATACATATAGTATGGCAGGAGTCTGCATGATTGATTCCATTTGTGACTTCAAGTACTAACCTTGTTATATATATAGTATGGCAGGAGTCTGCATGATTGATTCCATTTGTGACTCCAAGTACTAACCTTGTTATATATAGTATGGCAGGAGTCTACATGATTGATTCCATTTGTGACACCAAGTACTAACCTTGTTATATATATGGTATGGCAGGAGTCTACATGATTGATTCCATTTGTGACTCCAAGTACTAACCTTGTTATATATATATAGTATGGCAGGAGTCTGCATGATTGATTCCATTTGTGACTCCAAGTACTAACCTTGTTATATATATATAGTATGGCAGGAGTCTGCATGATTGATTCCATTTGTGACTCCAAGTACTAACCTTGTTATATATATATAGTATGGCAGGAGTCTGCATGATTGATTCCATTTGTGACTCCAAGTACTAACCTTGTTATACATATAGTATGGCAGGAGTCTGCATGATTGATTCCATTTGTGACTTCAAGTACTAACCTTGTTATACATATAGTATGGCAGGAGTCTGCATGATTGATTCCATTTGTGACTCCAAGTACTAACCTTGTTATATATATAGTATGGCAGGAGTCTGCATGATTGATTCCATTTGTGACTCCAAGTACTAACCTTGTTATATATATATATAGTATGGCAGGAGTCTACATGATTGATTCCATTTGTGACTCCAAGTACTAACCTTGTTATATATATAGTATGGCAGGAGTCTACATGATTGATTCCATTTGTGACACCAAGTACTAACCTTGTTATATATATGGTATGGCAGTTGTCGCAATCAATTCACTAACACACCTTCTCCGTCATAATACTAAAACAATGACAACGAGTAAAGAACTGAAGTATTCTCAAAACATCCTTTTAACATTTGAGTGAATAAGTGAAGCCCTTGAAGTGAACAGAATATTAATTGATACTAGCACTGTTGTATGGTGTATTATGAACCATTTTTCAAAAAAAAAAAAATTGACCGGCACATTTTCTATACTGAGAACCAGACACACTCCTCCACCAACATGTATTATTTGCACAGATTTCAGTTCATATTAACACTTATAAAGGCTCATTGTGTTGCAAACAGCCATGGCTTAGGACGCACAAAACTTCCAAGATATATGAGAACGTGCAACATCCAGGATATAAAGGCACGTGAAATTTAGGGTGTATATGGTTTAAATGAAAATTTGTCGCTTTCGCTAGCCTCGATATAAAAATCGAACCAAAAAACCTGAAAATAGTCACAAATATCATCAGATTTCTGATTATTCGATCATATTTTGCTGTTATAAATTAAATAGGCCAATAATTAAATCAATCAGCTTGAGAACAATAAAATAAGAGCAAATCTGTCAACAAAATCCCCCCCCCCCCCCCCCCCACACACACACAATCTGTTTACGCGTTTTCAAGAACGACCCAAGGGATGTAATTCTATCTGTTGTCTTCTGCGTTTGTAAAAACAGAACAATTATTCGCGAGTTTGGGCCAGTTGATTGCGGAGCATGAGAAACGCGTCAACAAATTTGTTTCCACTATGTTTCTATTGTGTTTCAAACGGGACAAAAACGTTATCTCCGCCAACGTGTTTGGTATGTGGATATTTAATTCCTGGATGTCTCATTTAAACACCAAGACTGCGGCTCGGTGTTAAAAACCGGAGAACACACAGGGGAAAGAATCGCTGACAAAGTTCTCGAAATGTTGGACACACGGGAGCTGCCAAAAGAGAAGTTAGTAGCGGCAACATGCGACAATGTCAGTCTGAACATCAAATGTTGCAGGACTTCTTACATGTTGAACGATTCCCATGCATCGGTCATGTTTTGAACTTAGCTGTACAAGATGGACTTGATGTGCGGGGAGTAACTGACGCCATACACCGGTGTAAGAAACTCCTTGGGGTGGGATAGTGTTTGTTCACCTCGGTAAACAAACACAGCTTCACATAACTTGGTTCCCCTCATCCATAACTAAATCCAATATTTCTTTCGTGTGCGTAAGCTTTTTCCGTGGTGCAATCTCTGTGTTGCAGCATGGTAAATGCTAAATTTTACCTGATCACCATTAAGGAAAAGGAATATCCAAGCTGTTCGACACTGTCATCTACTCAAAGAAAATATATCATATTTATCTTTAATAACCATCGATATTCGCAATCATTTTTGTACTGGAAACGATATTCGTATCAATATTCATTTGGCTTGCCCGAAAATGACCAATGACATTGCCCCACAAGCTCCCAGTATCTTTATCATCCAAGTCAGTAGTGCTTTATAGTTCTTACCTGACTCTTTATATATATATTTTTTTTTTTTTTAAATCTTGTTTATTATCATACTTTTAAATAAGTTACTACTGTCTTCCAATTGCATAACAGTGTTTGTCATACATTATCTGCGCTATTTGCCAGCCCGAATACAATCTTGTTTATAAAGAAACAATTTGCCTTAACTGCGTCACCTAGTTACGAATAGCTCACCATGTGTTCCCTTGAATCTTATCGTGCTTGGATTGGTACATTTAACTTCAAAGTTTTTTGTAGGAGTTCGCAGTTCTTCTTATCGAAGAAGAGATCTATTTGTGTCCTAATCTATCCTTGCTTGCGCCTCAGTGGGGTTGGGCTGCATCAAAGCCTTAATGTTGTGGTCACTTTGTTCTTTGGACTGTCCAATATCGCACTTAGATAATCCTCTGGATGAAACTTTATATCCTTACAGCATTGAAGTTTCAACGACTGTACTCATAAGGAAAGTACATGTACTGATACTTTCTGCCCTCCTTGTCATTTCGCTGTTCAATGTGACTGTGATTCTTCTACTGTCTGGTGATATTGAAACTAACCCTGGCCCAAATTCTCTCAACTCCGATTACAACCAGCATACCTTAAAAATTGTCCATCTGAACATTCAGAGTTTAAAACCCAAAGTTGACATTATCCAATATGAATTTGCATCATTTGATGTCGTGGCTTTGTCTGAGACATGGATGGATGATAATGACTCCACATCCGATATTCTTGTTCACGGGTTTCAGGAGCCATTGCGACTTGACCGTTCGACAAGGGGAGGTGGGGTAGCTATTTATATCAAAGATGGAATCATTTCGACCGAGACCAGACCTACATAATTCGAACACACAGTGCCTGTGGGCGGAGGTGTTTACACAACGAACTAGATCGTCACTGTTGGGTGTGTTCTACCGGCCACCAAACAGTCCCCGCGAACATGGGAAGCCATATCAGGATCCGTTGAAAAGGCCAGAGACTCCTCAATTGCCGACCTAATTATAACAGGGGACTTTAATGACAATCAAGTGACTCCCTCAAGAAGTGGCGTTTCTGAAATACTCCGCTATTTCAATCTGAGACAAGTCGTGAGTGAGCCGACTTGTTTCACCGAGACTTCGGCTTCGTTATCAGATCTATTTGTTCCTTGAGGTCCTTGAACCAATCATCCCAGACATGATCCGATACCATTGTCCAATCTCACTCGAAGTAGAATTCTTGAAACCACCAACCTTATCATTCAAGAGGAGAATTTGGCTTTATTCCCAGGGTAATTATGAAGCGTTGAATGAGGCCTTCTCCCATGCCGATTGGAATGCCCTCTTTGATGACCCATGTCTCGATATCATTGTGTCCAAGTTTACTGACAAAATACTTGCAACTGCATCCGCCCACATACCTAACAAACTCATTACCACGCGAATAGACCAGCCGAAATGGATGCACAATGAAATAAGATTACTGCTCAGACAGCGAAAACGTTTATATCGCATTGCTAAACGTACCAATACCCCGAATGCCTGGGCAAACTACAAACTAAAATGGAATAATGTTGTATCTGCTATAAGAAAGTCCAAAGCTTTACACTTGTCGAAAATCCAGTCCACGCTAATAAGTAGTAAAACGCCGTCATCACAGTGGTGGAAGACCTTGAAAACAGCAGTCGGGAGCAGTTACTCTGGAATTCCTACTATCAACCATTCCGACCAAATATTCTCGTCAAATGTTGAGAAAGCTGAAGTGTTTAACAAATACTTCAGTTCTATCTCAACAGTTGATGATTCGAATGCTTCCTTGCCATACGCATCAACACGTGTTTCTGCAATTATTGACTGCATCACTTTACATTGTGATGAAGTGCATACAGCAATGAAATCGTTAAAAATTTCTAAGGCATCCGGTCCAGATCTAATTAGCCCGCGTCTTCTAAAAGAATGTAAATCATCCTTATGTGAGCCACTCTCCATCTTATTCAATATACTATTGAACAACTCGTATTTCCCATCATTGTGGAAAAAAGCTAATGTCTCCCCGATTTTGAAAAAACACCCTTCCAATTCTGTGACGAACTATCGGCCAATATCTTTGATTAGCTGTGTTGGAAAATAACTTGAAAAATGTGTATTCAAACGCTTGTGGGAGATTTTGATTGACAATAAAGTTCTCAGCCAATTTCAGTCAGGCTTTACACCCGGTGATTCAACAGTCCTCCAGCTTACTGACATATACGTTGGATTTTGTCACGGGCTTGATGATGGCAAAGAAGTTAGGGTTGTCTTCTGTGATGTCAGCAAGGCCTTTGACAAAGTATGGCTTGTAGGTCTTATCCACAAGTTGGAAAGTATTGGTATTTCGGGTGAACTTCTGCTGTTCCTCAAATCGTATCTAACAGATAGATTGCAACGAGTTGTGATATCGTCTGAGACATCGTCCTGGAGAACCATAAATGCAGGTGTTCCACAGGGTCTATTCTCGGAGCCTTGCTGTTCCTTATATATATCAGTAGTATGTCTCGTATGTTTCGAGGGTAGGTTGGGGGACCCCGGTGGGGGACCCCGGAAGTGACGTCATGTCACGTGACCTAGGGGTGCCATGTTGTGTTGTCATGATAACCCGCGTGAGCGGACATGTTGTGACCTCATCTCCATAGTGATACGTGGTGTGAGTGCGCATGCGCAGCGCGTGTTGTTAGGGTGATACGTGTTTCCGTCGTCCATTTTGTATACTGGAGGTCGCCATCTTGGTTTCTGTGGTAGCACGTGATTGCTATGTTACCCAATTTTTCTGCAATAAGACGGGGTATGTTCGGAGGGTGTGTTCGATTGAATCGGAGTAGATCTAATTACCACAAACAACCCGACAATCCCTCCAAATCACCGAAATCTATCCCAACTTTTACTATTTCGAATTCTTTCAGAATTCTCTGCTTCTATCTATATAAGCAATAGTTTTCGTCTATGTGGCCATGTTCCTTTGTTCTGGAGTATACTCCAGTAGCGTAGAAGAGCCTATTAGTTGGAACAGTTTTCCTTATTATTACTATATTTAGCAATTTCTGGTCTATTCTTGTTAGTCTCTGACCCTATTCCAAGTACTCTTGTTGTATATCTAGATCATTTATAACCAATCAGATTGCTTGATTTCCCATAATCTGTATGCAGAGTTATCTCCCCTTATTACAACGAAGTCCTATCCGATTCTCATCACCTCTATATCCAATGGCCATATCTTATGGAATTCCCATTTTTGGGAAACACCCGTGGTTATGAAATCCGTTTTTTTTTGTCGTAGGAGGCCATGAGGGCTATGTAAAAGCCCTCAATGAGTCCTCATTTTATTATCCCTCATAGCCTCATTGAATTTTGAGGTTATGAGGACCATTAAAAAATCCCTCAGTGAGGTATAATTTACTACGACTCTTAGCCTCATTTCAGTATTTGAGGATACCTATTGCCTGGTATTGTATTATTTTGAGGATACATATCGATGATACGTTTAGGAGAATCCCTTTTTTTGTCGTATGAGGCCATGAGGGCTATGTAAAAGCCCTCAGTGAGGCCTCATTTATTATCCCTCATAGCCTCATTGAATTTTGAGGTTATGAGGACCATTAAAAATATCCCTCAATGAGGTATAATTTACTACGACTCTTATCCTCATGTCAGTATTTGAGGATACCTATGGTATTGTATTCTTTGAGGATATATAGTAAATGATTGAGTTGAGAACTTGAAGAATAGATAGTGCGAATGCTCCCAAGTTTTTTCAACACTAATAACATTTAGTCTGTAGTTTACGTTTATGCTATCATCCATATGCTACATGACATACAGTATGTGCAGAATAGCGGGAAACGTGAACTACAGACTCCACAGTGAGTGACAGTCACAAGTTGTAAGCACGTTTATTCTCTCTCTATCTTCTCTATAATGATGGATATGAGAACATATTTCAAAATACATTACATATTTCCACAATGTGCATACAATGTAATTACACATTACCAAGCTTGCCCGTCAGATGGCAGTAACTTGATGCTTTCTTTAACACCAAAACGCGTACACCAATTCAATCATTATAAAATATCTCAAATAAAGCAAAATCTTAATTTGGGTATTAGGCCTAAAATTAAAATTCATTTAAGGTATTTTATAATGATTGGACCCGTACGGAACCGATCCAGGCAAGAATACCGGACAATCCTAGAGTTGGGCCGGACCAGACTGGACCACCTCTCCCCAGGACCGGATCGCCACTGGCAGTCCGGTCCGGCCCGCATCCCTCATTTTAGGGGGTGGGTCCCCAAAATTGGCCCGAAGTTTTTTTTTAAATGCAGGTATGGGGTGGCCTGAAGAGGAGGGGGATTTTAACCCCGTCATTACGTGTACGCTCCATTTAAAACCCGTCTTCGTCACACCCGGTGATCACTCTGTAATATCGGGTCCACCACCCGCCTATCGAGGCTAATAATAGATGAGTGGGAAAACCAGACTTCAAAACAGAACGCCGACGACATGCATCAGAGGATACAGCGAGTGGTGCTGAGATATAATATAGTTACGCAAATAAACTCCTGATCGCAAACTCGACCAATAAACAAACAAATATGTTTGAAAACACAATATTATTCCATTACGACTGACGTTACTAGATTTATATGTATTTTTCCTACAAGAAATGGTCCATCAAGCTGGCATTTAAGACAGAGGAATGAATATGAATACATTTCTTCCACTTTAATAATTTATACCCAACCAATGAAATTGAGGCCCGAACTATTCCGTAAACAGTTTTTTTTTCTTCTTTATTGTTTTCGTTTCCTGTTGTTTGATTGACTGTTGATGTACGCTGGCCACACCCCCTTCATCTGATTTGCTATTGAAAACAATAAAAATCCACGTATGCGTGCGCGTGTGTGTGTGTGTGTGTGTGTGTGTGTGTGAAGAGGAGGGGGTGGCTTGTGAATAGATTTATTTTTTTATTTCAAAGGGGTCATTCAAGGAAGCCAGGTTGGGTGAGGTA
>CM062297.1:78152222-78230049 GCA_031216915.1 Pictodentalium vernedei
CGGAAATTCTAATTTGATTCGTGATGGAATATATTCATCTATTGTATAAAATCGTTAGGGATGAGAAAAACTCTGTGAAATTATGCTATTTATTATCCCTTATATCATTACGTTGGCGACGATCACAGAATTGTGGAAAATGGGTAATTATTACATTGTGTAGAACTATCTCTCTTAATAAACGTGAGCTACTGATTCAAACGGTTACCGCTTTACTTTCTTAACACCTTTACTGCCACGCCCACTTTAGCCATATATGGAGGACTTCTATGTACGCCTGTATGCGAGGAGGTTTAATAAAATTTATGACATACTTGAAACTCTATGAGCCCTTTCCAACAATTAATCAGATGGTATGTGTGATCTGTGTACAGTGCCAGTGGCGGCGCTACTGAGGGGCATAGGGGGGGGGGGGGGCATTTGCCCCCCCCCCCAAACGAAGGCTTTGCCCCCCAGTTGCCTCCCCCCAACCATCTCGCATGCATTTCCATCCACCCTCACACACAAACACATTCAGTCACTCTCTCTCTCACACACACACCCCTCTCTTTTTTTATTCCCAATAATTTCCCATACACACTTAGCCCAAAGCCTCAGGCTAGCTGATGAACACATCCAGGCAGTAGAGATTTAAAGACTCGGATGCAGATACTTATAAGTTATAATTAAGTTATGAGCCAACAAAGGCATGTCTATCCATATCCCTTGTCTAAAAAAAATCATGGATTTCGCATTATGACAGACGGGCATTATGAGTCTCTCTCTCTCTCTCTCTCTCTCTCTCTCTCTCTCTCTCTCTCTCTCTCTCTCTCTCTACCTCTCTCTCTCACGCACAGACCCACCAGACGCGGATCCAGGATTTTTTGAAAGGAGAACCGCTAATTACCATTACATTTAGTCGAAACTTGGACCCAAAGTCCGTAATATAATTTTTTGGTTTGGTACGTCCACAGGACGTACCAAACCAAAAAAGTATATTACGGACTTTGGGTCCAAGTTTGGACTACCTCATAACAAAGTAATGATATGATCCTTTACGTATTTGCCCCCCTTCATGGGAGTCTGCCCACCTAGTTGCCCCCCCCCCCCCCACAAAAAACTTTCTGGCGCCGCCACTGTGTGTATACCAGAACATATCATCAAAAATAGGTGATAATAGTCGTTTTCGGCAGCGTAAGTGTTAAATTTCAATAAATAAATAAATAAATACATTTTATGTTTAAGATTGCGCACAGTTTTTTTCCGCGTAGACAAAAGATGGATTTATTGCGCATCAGTGCTGAAGGTACTGACATTACACTGCCTTGAAATAGTACCCAGTACATAAATGGTTCGACGAACGTTCGAGATTCGATTCGGTTTCGAATCTTAATCGGATGGTATGTGTGATCTGCGTAAATCAGGACATATAGATATTCATCAAAAAATAGGTGACAATAGTCGTTTTCGGCAGCGTAAGTGTTAACCATGCATGGTTTGTTCGTATCGCATTTGTATCATATCATTAAGTAGCCACCGCTCTTTCCAAAAACAGGAAATGATGAATTTGTGGAATTACGAGCCTTGCATATTCCCATGTTCCATTTGTCGACTGATTTGGTAAAATCACTTAATGCAACTGGTATCGTTCTACGATTTCATGCCTGCAATTTTGGTCATTGGAAGAGATTTACAGGAATGTTAGTCCCCCCCCCCCCCCCCCCCCCCCCCACCACAACTTAATTTTCTAAAGCTATCAGTCCATTTAACACTAAGGGTTTTGGAATTTCATATAAAAATTGAAAATTCGCTATGTCAGCGAATCTTTATTATCGATGTGAGCATTATTTCACAAACGTCGGGCATTTTTTCAGGTCTGGCGTTTTCAGGAGAGCGATTTATTCGCTCGCCTACTGCTCTCCTTAAAAAAATTAAGGAGGGCGAAAACTACCCCTCCTGGCCTTAGAAAATTATGTTTACCATAACAGCTTATTCCTAAACCCCACATCTTTTCAGATCTCTGCTTTGTTAATGGCCTCTATAAGGCCACCACACTGTCCCCCCCACACATCTGGGCCTCGACAAGGCCCAGAGATGTGGGAGGGGCAGTGTAGCCATCTCACAGAGACTACCTTGTTAGCAACAACCGAATAAAATGTAGAAAGCCCACTACGCAGAATTCATTAATAGTAAAACTTTATTTTGCCACTTTTAGCTTTTGTAATCTTGAGGAGAGCTAGTTGCTCCCCAAGGTCATGCGAGGGGAGCGATTTTTATCCCTCCTGCATTTTTAAGAATGTCAGGCCTGATTTTTCTGTAGAGTAGTATAACAATACGGAAACACACTTTTAATAATTTTAACCAATTTACCATTTTTCCTTCCCAATCAGTTTGAACGTTTGACTATTATTCTCTGTTGAAAGCCATCTAAAAATAAGAAAACAGCGTTACCACCATCTTCTGATGTTTTGTAACTTTTTCCCCGCTGTTCATTATATCAACAGTGTGTGCATCGTGTCAAACAATACAGACACTCTTCTTTTCATTAGTATAAAAATCTAAAGGTGTGATTTGCTCAGTTTTACCTGCGAAGAATAAAAATCTTGTAAATTACTATAAACATGCATTCGTTAAATAAAGAGCCCAACAGGACTCCAAATGTTGGTAGGTGTGATGGTATGTTCCCACTCGACCAATTCCCTTCAGACCAACTTCCACGAGGCCAATTCCCAAAAGACCAATTCCCCTTAGACCAACTATTGACTGTTATTGATTAAGGATAATTAGGAAAATATTTATTTACTGAAAAGCACTTTATTTAATAAAAAAAAATATTTATATGCATAACATATAAAAAAAATATTGGTTTATAACATTTCAGCACAGCTCAATACATATAACATTTTACTTCAATTTCTCAACCCATTTACTTCAATTTTCTCAATTTCCCAAATACAAAAAATATAGATTTAAAATATCATTATATATACCTTTTTACTTCAGTTTCACCATTTTCTTCAATTTTTACCATGAAACCAATTCCCTTTAGATCAACTATTTATTGTTATTAACTGGTTGAGGGCTAGATTATTTTGGTGGTCTAATTTTGTTCATGAAATTTGTTTTATTTCAAAATTATTGGAGAGTGCCTACAGGCACTCTCCAATAATTTGTAATAAAACAAATTTATATAAACAAAATCTTATTTGCATTTGATCGAGGGTGAAACATAAAAAAGGAAAATACTGGTTTTTGCTCTGGTATCCCTTTGTTTTTGAAAGCACCGATTGTGGTTTCTTGCACTCAACTCAAATTATTGATATAAAATTATTTTGAAAGTAGAACACATCAGTTGGTCTAAGGGGAAGTGGTCTAATGGGAATTGGTATTTTGGGAATTGGCCTGTGGGAGTTGGTCTAAAGGGAATTGGTCTAGTGGGAATGAACCGGTGTGATACCGATAGATATTCTTAATGACGAATTATATGTGGGACAAGTTGCTTTTAATTAGTGGGCCATAAAAATTCTAGTTTCCTTTTGTTATGTTTTAATAAAGGAAAGTAACAGACAGCTCGGAGACCAGCCTCTTGTTTTAGTTTAAAGCGGCCCATCCACAGTCAATATAATTGTCAATATTATTGACTCAATATTATTGACAATATAATGTTTGCCCTCAACTGCACTATCATTTTGATCAATATTTCTTTCATTTCTGATTCGACAATCATAGGATTGATTGATCAATCTTTGATTGATTTTGCCATGTTGATGGCTCTGTGTTTTTGACAAGAATGAAATATTGATCAATACAATTGATGTGACAAAAATGCACATCAATATTATTGACAATACGTCAATAAATATTTGAGCTCTCTGATATTCTTCAATACATTGATCAAGTCTTCAATATCGCCCATTCATGATCAATAAGATTGTCAATATAAATTATTGACAATTATATTGAGTGTGGATGGCCCGCTTAAACAATATTTATTTCCGAAGTTTAAAAAAGTTACACAAATTGAGTACAGTAATGATACACGTATCAGCGAGCACAAAACATTAATGGAAATGGATTCAGCAACAAGCTGGTAGCTTATACTAGACAGTTCCATATAGATAAGTCGTTTATGTATAATCTAAGAAAGACGACGACAATACAAGTCGGTGGCTTGGTGCAGGCGCATAGGGCTCTGTATAAATTTACGTATTGTCGGTGATTTATTGATGCCTTAGGGATGAAGTGAGCCATTGCATGCCTTCGAAAAAAACAAAACCGCACATACCTGCAACCAAGTCACGGTTTGTAAGGAATACGAATAAACAGTTGTAGTTTGAATTTTAACACTGTGTGGGATAATGAAGGAGTATGGTGGAAAGGTTTGGTATCTAGGCTGTTTCGGTGTTTGTAATAGTGCTCTTGGTTGGGTGGAATGCCTGCATGTAGATCGGCAGTGTAATTAATCGACATGGGGAGGCCAGTCAGTCACGGAAATTCGATCCTTATATGGTTGATACGGTACATATTTCTAGGATTGGGTTTCATAGAGCGCATATGGCCGAGGTGGTTACTTGGTAAAGAGTATAGACACTACCAAGCTCGTTTCCTAAAAAAAGATCAAGCGTTAACCCAACAGTTCAGACTGCGTGGGCACCGCCTTTGGTAATTAAATTCTCGAATGAGCATACAGCCGTACATTCTTGAGCGAATATGCACACCCAAATGCATGCGCGCGCGTCGCACACTGTACAGCCACACATCTGTGTCTACGGATATGTAGCTGCGCAACACACAGCATACACACTCTCGCATATAAGCACGCACACTCACCGAATAAGAAAATAGTCCCTCGCGTAATGTCACACCGTTATATAAAATGAGACTGAACGCGACCAGTGGGACAGAGGTATTTTTTATTTAAACCTTTTAGTTAGCAAAATAAAACTGTGAGTTGTTTCAAAAACGTTTCTATTGATTTCGAGAGTAAGAAGAGAACAGCCGTACAAAAGGGTGTCGACATTGACAATACCTAACTGACCTATTGTAACTGTTCGTACGTCGTCGTGGAGCGGGCAGCGTAGCAAGAAATGTTCAGTTGTTTCCCGTTCGCCTCATCTACAATAGAATGAAGACGATAAGTGATTTCTGAATAGGTTATCATTAAGATTACTGCATCCTAGGCGGAGCCTACAATGTAGAATCTGGGCTAATCGGGATTTATGACCGACATAGAAGCTGGGTATCTTGTGATAGTCCTTGTTAAGATACTGTTTGAAGCTGGTGGGATTAGGGTTTTCTCTCACCTGAACTTTGGTCTCATTCCAAAGGTCGGTTGTGGAAGGTAAAAAAGAAGATTGGTGACTGTGAGTTCGGCATCTGACATTACTCAGGTTAGAGTTGTTTCGAAGGTCATAGCTGTGGCTTTTGCGAGTGCTGGGGGTCATCAATGATATATAATGGGGTGTTAGACGATGGTACAATTTGAAGTACTGCATAACTTTATGTTTTTTCCTTCTTGAAACCAAAGTTTCCCACCCATTCTCAATATACAGAGACTGCTTGCTCGCTCTTTTAGTTCCTCCGGTCACAATCCGGGCTGTTTCAATTTGAATTCGTTCAAGTCCACGGGATTCTTCTACACTGCAGTTATCCCACACTACGTCTGCACATTCCAATGCTGGGCGAACGAATAAAAAATAAACTCTTTCAAGGGCTTTACGATCTTGTCTAAACATTAGTTGCCTGATGATGCAAATTCGTTTCCACCCTTGCGTGATTATTTCACTTAGATGGGATGACCAACTACCACTCTCGTTTATGGTCAGCCCGAGATGTTTGTGCTTTTGGACGTTCTTTATGTTCTGTGAGAACATTGTCAGATGGGGATGGGTCTGCTGTGATATCATACGTGTAATTACCATAGATTCCGTTTTGTTGGGATTGAAGGTTACGAGCCATTGGCGAGACCAGTCCTCAGTTATTGTAAGATCATTATTAATCATTTCAGCTGCCAGTTGCGAATTCTCGACAAGAAAAAGAGTGGTATCATCAGCAAAGAGTCTGATATTACTTTTAATATTATCCACTATGTCGTTGATGTAGATCAAAAACAAAAGTGGTCCTAAGATAGATCCTTGGGGAACACTGGCTGTGACATTCCCCCATGATAACGTTGCAGAATTTATACAAACCCTTTGCTGGCGGTCTTTTAAATAACTTTGAAACCAGCGAAGTAAGGGTCCAGTGATACCTATACGTTCAAGCTTGAACAGTAAGCCATAATGCCATACTTTATCGAATGTTTTACTTACATCACAGAATACAACCCGAATTTCCTTCCCATCGTCAAGCGCAGAGCTAGATAAATGATAAATTTCAGTTAATTGTAGAACTGTTGAGTCAGATGTAAGGAAGCCGAATTGAAGAGATGTAAGTAGAGAGTTACTTCGTAGGAATGCGATAATTCTTTAAAAAAAATGCATCTTTCAAAGACTTTACTTAAACAACCCAATAGAGTTATTGGACGGTAGTTCGTTGCCAATTGGGGGTTCCTAAATTTGTAGACGGGGACAACGTTACCCCTCTTCCATTCAGCTGGAAAAGAGAATGGTTCAGCATCATATTGAAGACAGTTTTTGAGAATCTTCGGGCTGATATGTCGGGGCCACATGCTTTGGAGACACTCAGAGAGTCGAGCGATTTTTTTACTTCCTCGTGGGTAAGAGTAATCTGACTTATTGCTGGGCAATCAGGGCCGAAATGGGTATGCGGGCGGGAATGGTCTTGGTCTTCAACTGATGAGACGTTACAAAAATAGTCGTCAAGAATTTGAGCTTTATCTCTCTAGTGTGAGATGAGATTATCATTTAAAAGAAGGGCAGGGATGGGCGACCGATTTTTGAAGAGTATATGTCTAAGGGTTTTCCACCACTCAGAGGGATTTGTTGACGGATTATTCTGGACTGTGTCAATCATAGTAAAATGTAATTGCTTTGATTTTCGTATTTCTGATGTTACTTCGTTGCGTTTTTTCCTAAATTTTTCCCATGACTGTGGGGAATTTACTAACTTTGCTATGGGATGGAGACGCTTTCTCTAGGTGTCTCAAATTATTGTGAAACCACTTTGGTTGTTGGGGTCTTACAGTTACAAATTTGTTCGGAATGCATTTAGCAGTTGTACTCGTTATTGTTGTGGTGAGCTCATTTGTAACAGAGGAGATGCTGCAGTTAGCAAGCAGGTCTGACCAACTGATGTCTGAGAAGCGTCTATTTAATTCAGGACAATTCCCACCATCATATGTCCAGACAAGTCGTTTATGAGGTTTACTGTGGGGTTTTCGGAAATTAAAGTCGCAATAACAGGACAATGGTACCAAAGGGTCACCAACTTCTGCAGCTAGAATTGAGAGGTCATCATTTACAAGGTTCAGGTCTATTAACTGGTAGAGTGCTGGAAGCCCATTTTGGGGCTTTATTCTGACGTGCAGATGCTTCAACTTGAATACATCATTTTTGGTGGATGAGCTTCAAACTACCTCAGAAGTTAAATAGTTTTGTCTGTTAGGTTTTGCCTTATTACAATTTATGAGAGAGTGCTTATAGGCACTCTCTCATGAATTGTAATGAGGCAAAGACACACAAACAAATTTTGATGACCAAAAATAATTCAGCACTCTATCAGTTAATGATGATGAATTCTCTGTGTAATAGGTCGGTTCGACAGCCAGCTGCTTGAGATTGAACTGGTTGGTAATTCGTTGCAGTGAGACAGAGGGACAGGCGGCCTGGTTATCGTTGAAGTCCCCCATTGGCAAAAGATTTTTAATATCTGTGTCTAGAACTCTTTCAATAGATGTTTCAATTAAATTCCATAAAGCACTGTCTGAGTTGGGTGGCCTGTATAGTACACCTACGAGGATCGACCCATTGGTGGTGTATATCTGGGCCCATAAACATTCTAGACCAGGTATGTCAAGATCTGGACGTGCCGTGAAGAGTATATCGTTTTTGATGTAAATTATTACTCCACCACCTCTTGAGCCCCTGTCTTTTCGCAAAAGGTTTTGGAAGTTGGGAAGTAGGATATCCTCACTCCTCACACTTGGAGTAAGCCACGTTTCGGTATATGCACAAATGTTTTGGGGAAGCATCTCACAGCTAAGTATATCCAATTTTGGGCACAAACTTTGGACGTTCATGTGAAGTATGGAGGAACTACTTGTATTGGAAGATGGGTTCCATGAGTGTGAACTATGCGGGGAGTTTACACACGAGCTAGTTGGACCGGGGTTTCTCTCAATGTCACCGGCCACATCTGTATTCAAATATTATTATTTCGGAGTTTTTTTCGTCAGACACATGGGTCATTTCTTATCACTGGAACGAGCTCGTTCCAATAAGGTTCTGTAATATGCGTATGTGAAAAAAAAAATGAAAATATATAACCCTTTACCCAACGTAACAGCCAAAACCGGCCAGCGCTATTCTCAAAAATCGCCAATTAATTTTCATTATTTTTTCATGTTTTGTCATTGAGCTCGTTCCAATGAGGGATCATAACCTATGTTTTTGAGACAGAAAATGAACAAATTAGTTATTCAAGAATTTTATTTGCAAGTGTCGTCTGCTTTTCATGTTAGGTAAAGGGTTAAGCTATTCGAGATTTTTAGCCACCATCGGCTTCTCTTCGTATAGGGTTAAGGGTTGTACTCATTATGTACTTATTCAGCATGCACTTGAGAAAAATGCTCTCGTGAGTAACTTAAGGTGCATGTTATCTATGCACACCACCACGCCGGTTCCACTGCCTCGTGTTTTGATTGACATGTGAACAATAACAGAAGAAAGTTTCTTGTAACAACAAACATTCGCTTCGATCACTTGCGATTAGAAACATTTGATTGCGTGTATGGAGGGGATACTCCATCTCTTCAAGAGAATGAAATCGGAAAAATAATTCTGAGTTACAATTATAGTTAATTATGGAAGTCCTGTCACGAACTAGGCGCTTATTCGGACATAATTTCGCATGGGAATTGCGTGACAATTCCAAATCGAATGACATCCAAGGCACGATAGATTCACTTTGTTACCTCCAGCAAACAAAAGCAATGTTTCAGGAAATGGACTGTCGGGTTTTACCTTTTTTTGCTGCTCGCTGTTGCTCGGTTATTCTCTCCGGGTACTCCGGCTTCCTTCACCCGTAAACCTGTCGTGGTCTTGATTAGCCATTGTGCAGAAATAGGTGACCTTAAACACCAATAAATAAATAAATAAATCGCCATAATACGTAGATCAGCGCGCTATTTCCAAGCACTTCATGACAGGACTTCCAGTTTTAACTATATGTCGAAGGTCGATTCGCGCTCCCGCGTTTTGTCCGTGGTCAAGGCACTTCACCGCGATTGCCTACATGGGGGCACGATGACGCTGTGTACTAAGGCGTACAGCACGTCGATGGTGTGCATGTCTTCAACCAATCTAACCCTGCCCGTGCTGCGGTGCAGAGTTCAGAGTTACGATGTTGGGGAGCTGAAAGCTGCTCGTCGTTGCTGGATGGTTCTCTCCGGGTACTCCGGCTTCCTCCACCCATAAAACTGTCACCGACATGATATGACCCTGACTATTAATGTGTCGTTAAACCCTAATATAAAAAAAAATGTCGAAGGTCAGTTTCAAAAGTATAGAATTGAAAGAGAGGAATCCGTATATAACTACCACTCCAACGAACTGTGCCGTATATTTTAGGTTTACTCGATCGTTTTACTAACACCTTGATGAAATTGATAAAGAATTAAGCCATGCTTTGTTCACCAAAGAATGCAGGAAACGTTATGGTTTCTAGAGCCCGAGGTTCCAACAAAAATGCACAACAGTTCTTTTCAAGCTCATTGAGTGTTCACTTGCATGATAAACTGAGTGATGGCTATCACTGGACGCATTCACCAGTTAACCCTTCGTCCTCTCTCGACAATGGCTGACAGTTTTCGTAGTTATAAGAGATTTTCAGGAAAGTTGGATCCCCTTAATTTTCTAAAGTTATCAGTAAATGTAACCCTTTACCTAACGTAACGGTCAAAACCGGCCAGCGCTATTCTCAAAAAATCGCCAATTAATTTTCATTATTTTTTCATTTTTTGTCTCTAAAACATAGGTTACGACCCCTCGTTGGAACGAGCTCGTCGAGCTCGTTCCAATGAAGGGTCATAACCTATGTTTTTGAGACAAAATTGAAAATAATAGTTATTCAAGATTTTATTTTTGCAAGTGTCGTCTGCTTTTCATGGTAGGTAAAGGGTTTACACAAAAGGTTAGAGAATTTCATACAAAAATAGAAATTTCAAAATATTAGCGGTATTGTATCATCGATGTGCGCACAATTTTACAAACTACATAAGTAACTAAGGATCTATATCGTGGCGATTGAGGAGTAGGTCCAAATACATAAGCTGGCTTTGTACATTTTTTCCCAGTCAGTTTGAACGTTTCAAACCCATTTAAAAATAAGAAAGCGGCGATTTCACAGTCTTTTGATGTCCTGTAATCTTGTTCCTGTTCATTATATTAGCACTGTGCGCATCGTGGCATATAATACAGACGCCATCCTTTCCATTAATATAAAAGTCTGGGAGGCAAGATTTTCCATTTTTTTTCCTGGGAAGAATAAAAACTTGCAAATTACTGTAGAAGCACATTCGCTATTTTAAGGAGCCAAAGTAGACAGTTAATTAATTGCTTCTAATTAGCTTGCCGCAAAAAGTCAAGTTTATTTTTGTAACTTTTAATAAGAGAGTAGTTGTCTGTTATTTTCGTTTATTGAAAATAACCAAAAGAAAATTTCGCTTTATTTTCAACTGATGTCCTATGGCTTTTTCTCAACAATTATATGCTTTGTACACGCTAAAAACTAAAGTGTTAAAAACTACACTTGAAGTGCTGTATTTAACACTTACTAAATGCTGAACTAGCACTTTGTTCAAGTGAAGATATCCCAGAACTTGACAGGCGTTACAATAATACCACTTGACAAGTGCAATGTCGCGACACTTAAAAGGAAACAACGCAGATGATGCGGATCAGGCTCGAACTCTCGAGCCTGATCCGCGTCATCTGCGTTGTGTCCTTTTAATTATGTACCCACCAAGCGCAAATCAGATTATGGACGATTCTGGAAGAACCACCAATGCTAGACACATGGGAAGTGCGATCCATTCAAGTTTCAGATGTCTGACGATTGTAATGTCTAAGTGCTTAAATCATTGCACTTTGAGTGTTAAAATCAAACCCTAAGAGTTAGAATGGGCTTAACACATTGAAAGTGTCAGCTTAACACTTTAGTTTTTAGTGTGTAACTGAAGCTTTCTCGTCCATCTAATAATTTCAGGGGAGATAACTTTATCGACAGTCGATTTTCATGACGAAAAAACTCAGGGATGTCTGTTTTATTAGGTTTAACGACAATGTCGACATCCGAGATCACCTCGTGTCGGAGAGTCAGGGATGTGTTTTAAAAGTGTAGCGATATTGATTAATGTTACGACAGACACAAACGCAGTGCATATTTGGGGGATAGGGATTAGAACGGAAATGGCGCGTTAGGAGAAAGACAGAAGAAAGTGATATATATAGAGAGGGAAAGAGAAAGGGAGGGGGCAGACAGATAGACTGACAGATTTACAGACAGACAACAGTTATAAGAAAAACAACATGCAAACCAGAGGTATTATGTGTGCAAGTACATATTTGTAATCTATTTTCAGTTTATAGCTGTCACTTCTCACGAATTGTAGCAAGACAAATACAGAATAATTTCACTTCATGGAGCACATCACATTATACGAAGTCTATCAATACCTGCGCTTCATAACGATTCCAAATACCTGTTTGCGATAAAAGTTGTGAGCCCGAATGTGTGCTCACAACATTTCAACCAGTTAATACGTGCGTCAGGATTAAGAAATTTCGGACAAGGATTAGTGACACGGTGCGTCGCTGCGTGCGGCTTTTTGGCGCACGCGGCGATGCTATGCAACGCTGATTTCTATCGGGAATTTTCGAGTGTCGTCCCACCATCAAAATGAGCTATCTGTGCCAGTGTTCAGAAAATGTTTAGATCATACCAGCTTTGGTGTTATTTTGACAAATGATGGGGACTGCTTCAAAAACAGCGTGTATGAAAACAGCGAAAACGGGGGTGGGGGGGGGGGGGCAGGTGACAGAGGACAAGTGCCCCTTCACTCTTTTCCACAGACATGTTACGCGGTTACACAATGAGTTAAATATACGGGCATTCTTGTAGTATATTATTTGAATATTCAAACATCATTTGGCCAAAGAATCTCACCTTCGACCGTTTCGTCTACTTCAACCATATTCCAACCCGAAGGCTGGCCTTCGGATTGGAAGATGGTTGACGTAAAATAAATGGACAGGACAGTGACCACACCACGGCATGTCCATCTAAATGGGAAACTATGGTTTATCATGGTACATTTACCGATATACGATTGTAATTTTTCTCCCATTGGGCCGAACCATGGTAGCCTTGCAAATTTGTGCACCTCCACGTTTATCGTTTCCGCCACCTCTGCCGGGTCGTGAATGTATTCTACCTCCACAGCAAGATAAATATTGATATTTACAATCACAGGAAACAGACTAATGTGCTGAAACATTTAATAGTTGACATAAAATTTGAACTGATGAATTTAATCAATAAAGATTCTTTAGAATAATTCAAAACGTCGATGTTTATCCTTTTGATATTTTCTGCGTTAACGTGTTGATCTTCCGGTTTGTGTTACGCCCATGTTGTCTCAAACTATTTTATTTGCGGTTCCGTTTTATTATGTAATACTGTGTTCGGTGTGTATTTATGAATAAAGGGGGCGCGGTGGCTCAGTTGGTAGAGGTGCAGGCTGCAAGCCGAGAGGTCCTCGGTTCGAATCCCACCTGCGGCAACCGCGTTGTGTCCTTGGGCAAGACTCTTCACCCCGATTGCCTACATGGGGGCACGATGACGCTGTGTACTGAGGCATACTGCACGACGATGGTGCGCATGTCTTCAACCAATCTAACCCTGCCTTTGCCGCGGTGCAAACTTCAGAGTTACGATGTTGGAGAGCTGACAGCTGCTCGTCGTTGCTCGGTGGTTCTCTCCGGGTACTCCGGCTTCCTCCACCCGTAAAACTGTCACGGTCACGATTAGCCATTGTGCATAAGTATGTGACCTTAAACACCAATAAATAAATAAATAAATAAATTTATGAATAAAGGCTGGTGGACCTCACATTTTTGTCAACTAAACACACGTGTGGCAATTTAAACCTTAGAGACGACAGAGTCAATGATTTCTCTAAATACCACAATTTGTTTTCTAACAAATCAAAGATTATGATACCTTATTAGAACGATCTTGAAGAGCTCGTTCTCGTGGTAAATCATTGCCTGTGCATTCGAGAACATTAAACTTCGGTAACAATTGTCATTAGAACACCATGGCTGACAATTTTCGTTTTTGGAAGAGATTTACAGGAAAGCTAGCTCCCTTTAATTTTCTAAAGTTGTCATTAATTTTAACACTAAGAGTATGGCAATTTCATATAACAACTGAAATTTCGTGATATTAGCGAAGTTGTATCATCCATGTGCGCACCATTCCACAAATTTCATGCATTTTCATGTAGAGAAGTATAAAACTACATTTTTACAATTTCTTTCCGAGTCAATTTGAACATTTGAGTATTATTCTCTGTTTAGATCCATTTAACCCTTTACCTAACGTAACGACCAAAACCGGCCAGCGCTATTCTCAAAAATCGCCAATTAATTTTCAAAATATTTTCATTTTTTGTCTCAAAAACATAGGTTATGACCCCTCGTTGGAACGAGCTCGTCGAGCTCGTTCCAACGAGGGGTCATAACCTATGTTTTTGAGACAAAAAATGAAAAAATTTAGTTATTCAAGAATGTTTTTTGCAAGTGTCGTCTGCTTTTCATGTTAGGTAATGGGTTAAAAATATGGAAATGGAACCGTCATCATCTTTCCGGTTGAGACGTCCTCAGTCGAGACACTCTTTGTGGCTGGATAGTAAATTGTGCATTACAAAATCCTCCGTTAAAACTTTTGGCGGGGAAATGGGTTTCTCCTCTGTCTAGACGCCTTTAGAGTCACACATTTAGCATTACATGTACATGTGGTTTGACAAGGAGTTTATGCTCAATTTTTACTTTCAATTAAAAAATCGGAATATAAATTACTTCATTTCTCTTTCGTGTTACCTCTTATTTCCTAATGGGATGAAATACGGTTTTTTGATTGGCTGGGGGTACATTGCAACTTTTAATCCACGGTATATTTAATTTTTTACACCGTGGTTAACTGTGGTGTAAAAACAGGTGTACTCGATAACTGCTTAAAAGGCTGAAAAAGTACTGTTTTTTGGTAGAATTATAAATATATTTATTAGCATTTATATGTTTGAATAAATAAAATATGGTTAATTGAATAGTTTGAAGTAAATTATTACACACACATTTTAATGAAAATAAAAATATATTTGTATCATGTGGGGATTATTTATTTATAGCGCTATTTTTGGAAGGGGTGTGATGCGTTTTGTTTTTGGTGTCTGCTTCATTAAAAACGACTTAAATTAATTTTAGGAAATGCTTTGCAAGGCATACTGGAACTTTTAGAAAAGAGAACAAAAGTAATACCAGTAAATACAGCCAAGTAAAACAAAAAAGTGTGCAAGTTTACTAGTAAAATAAGTATTCGAAACAGGAGAAATTGATTTTGAAAGCTATTAGCTGTAGGGTTAACAGAACGAAAGGCATTGGAAATAAATCCGTTATCCTTGTCTCTTCTGGGGTGTATGTTAATTTACACCGGTCTTGTGTTTTCTGGGGTGTAAATTTCCATACACCCCGGAAGACACAAGGTTAACTAATATTATGCTTGTGAGTTTTATTTTTTATTTTTTTTTTTTTTAGTATTACAATAATACAACTGGATCTGTCTTAACGATCGATTCGGACTCTCGCGCTGTGTCCTTGATCAAGGCACTTAACCAAGAATGTCCACATGGGGCACGATGACGTCGTGTACTAAGGCGTACTGCACGTCGATGATGCGCATGTCTTCAACCAATCTAACCCTGCCTATGCTGCAGGGCGGAGTTACGATGTTGGAGAGCTGGCAGCTGCTCGTCGTTGCTCGGTGGTTCTCTCTGGGTACTCCGGCTTCCTCCACCCGTAAAACTCTCACCGACACTATATGACCTTGGTTGTTAAAGTGTCATTAAACCTTAATAAATAAATAAATAAATAAATAAATAAATAAATCTATTATGTCTGTTGGGAGGTTTAATCATTTTGCCTTTTTGGTCTGTAGGTTTACGTTATAAAAGATTTTCCTTATGATTTATCGTTCGTTGTGTTGTCTTTGATGTTCCTTCAAACAAAAATGCATGCTGATCAGAGGGTGAGGTTAGGAGGCGAGTCGTCCGCTATGATCTCCAGTGAAAATAAGTTGGAGGAATACTACAAGTCAGTTTTCACGTCGTTTTCGTTTGTTAGTAATTCCAAGCCTTTACATAATATTTCTGGACGCTGAGAGCTTCCTAGTAAATGATATGAAGGCCTTGAATTCCCAATGAAAAAAAACAAATTGCCTTGCTATCTATACTTGTTTCATTGTGCATAAGTATGTGACCTTAAACACCAATAAATAAATAAATCTATACTTGTTTTAGCGGGTACTGTAGCAAGACCACACGAGTAATTTTTGATGCGCATTGAAAAAGAATAACACATCATCCCCTGAGTTCCAATGGTGTTCTATGTGCCTACTGGCACATAGAACACATTGGAACTCACGGGACGACATATCGAAGGTCGTTCCAGGGGACACTATTCATGCCCGAATTCTACAGAATTTCAACCACAGAACGCTCACCACTGGATGACACCCCCCCCCCCCCCCCCCAACCCCACCAACCCAAATACTTGGTTGGTATATCTTCTGTATGTTAGTATCATTGGTGGGAACATTCACCCAAGTTCACCCCTTCCCATGTTGATCATTCCCGGTTTAAATTTTTTTTCACAGATTTTTGAGTGTTATTGCCTGTGTGAAACTCCACCACATTGGTGATTTGTGCCCTCTAAAAGCCGGAATCAGCAGGGTTGAGTGAATGTGTACCCAATTAGGTTCATATTCACTCAACCCAGTTGATTTGGGTGGATTTTTAACCCAACTGATTACACATGTAGAGTGTGGTGAAGCGATAATACATGCACATGTGCTCTACTTATCGTTACGTTCTTTTGGATTTTAACCAGGCGTGTCAAAATACCGCCGGTACCGACATACCGGCACTGGGACGGGACGGAGCCTGTCCCACCGAAACCGATACCGGTACCGGGACAAATCAACAATTCAACAAAAATCGTGCTTTATGATTACTTTGATGTCGCCACAGAATAATTTCTTTGAAGTAACCGATGACGGTGCTTTTATTGTCTTCGATGCCACGTTTGAAAAGTCAAAATGGTCGACCTTATCGAGGTCGTTGTGCAGACAGTTTTAGAGTGTTTTGATATATTTATTCACAAATAAGTTGAAACTATGTCGTGCAAGTGTGTCATAGACGATTATCAGTCTGTTTACTCTCGTTCAGTTAAGAATTTCCGCATACAATAATTTTGTTCCGGTAAAGGCGGGACAAAAGCTTCAGTACCGGTACCAGTTGGAGCAAGAAGGAACCGGTGGTACCGGTACAGGTACCGTTGACATGCCTGATTTTAACATTCGTCCGGTGGAGCTGAACGTAATCCCTGAGAAAAAGAGACAATAATGCAAGGACGTAGCCGAAAGGTCCACACTTGACACCTGCCCAAACCCCACACCCCAGTTTAAAGCAAAATTCAATTTTAAAATATTTCGGTTTGGGTAGGGAGTAAGATGATAATTGTTCTCTGACAAGTGTATTTTGATATTGCAATTTACCCTACCAGCTTTTTCTGCGGCATGTGAAGGATGTTTTTCAGCTCTCAAATACATAAAAAGGGAACAAAATGGCCACTCATATATAGTAGAGCTGTAGGTTAACAGAAATCGAACCGAGGTTTTTAGTTTTTTTAAAAAACCGAAACCGAAACCGTCGACATCCCGTAATCTAAGGTTTTTCGTTTTTTATTAAATACTCTCTTGCTGCAGAAATTTACAGAATGTAGCCATCCCTGAGTAGTGAGAGTACACAGACACTGCCAATGGCAGTGTCTGGGTACTTTCACTACTCGGGGAAGGCTACATTCTGTGAATTTCCGACATTTCAGTTTAGTTGCGTTTGCAGTTTTCCTCAAGTTGCGTGTAGGTGTCAGACCTCGAAAAATGACCAAGCACAATAAAAGTTCTGTATATTTTGGTAATTATTATATTGGCCTTCCTGATTCTTCATGTATTATAGCTTATTTCGGGCATTCATTGAGTTTCACTCAATTTCACTACCATTCAGTTATGACTCCGGACATAAGAATGAGTTTTATTGAATTTTACTTGGCCTCATGAACAAACCGAAAAGCGAACCAAACCGAGGTTTTACTCCACCTAAAAAACCAAAACCGAAACCGAACAAGAAATTTAAAAACCTACAGCTCTAATATATAGATTTCTCTCAACCCAACAATTTATTTGAAACTCTGAAAAACACATAAGATCCACCGACGCAGTTTCAGTTAATCGACCACTGTGTTGAACTCAGTTGCCCATTAATTACAACAATAGGATATTTTTTAAAGAACACAAAACTCATAAAATAAGTGTAGAAATCCAATATCAGTCTCTTGACTTGCATAACATTATAATTTAGTTTATCTATTGAGTTATTTCAATTGGATTATGGACCCAGAGAACAACATTATATTAGAGAAGATAAACATCTTATTAGGGATCTGCGAATCACAAATTTCTTTTCGAATCGAATCTCGAATCGAATCGAGTCTCTGATATCGACATCGAATCGAACCCCGAATCGAATCTTAAAAGACAAGTTATTTCATATTGCATCAAACGGAAGTTACGGAACACTGTGATGACCCTCACGCGACGGAGTGAACACCTTAAACATCAATAACTAAATATTATCTTTAGCACCGTCGCTGAAACAGCTAGGCCTATTGTCCATAGTTTTAGTTTTTGAAGGCCTAACTTGTTACTATTCACGTTCTTAAGAACGTGAATAGTAACAAGTTAAGCCTTCAAAAACCAAAACTATGGATAATGTTCTGGGCCAAATTCACACCTTACCTAACAATTAAACATTGTCAATTACTCAAATAAATAGGAATTGAGCCTACATGAATGAATTTTCTAATGACAGTTTTATTCTATTTTTGTTGGAAATGTAACAAATTGAAGTTAGTACGAGAGATTCGAAAAAAATCGAATCCTGAGACTGATTCGGGATCGATCTCGAAGCATACGTATGGTATCGATATCAAATCGAATCTCGAATAATCGCAGGGCCCTACATCTTATTATGTAGCTTGTCTAAGGTTTATCTTCAATAGGGACCGAAATAAGCAGAGTACAGGGCGGCAGAATGTTCAAAAATTAATAAACATACGGGTATGTTTATTTGGGTCCCAATTGTAAGTGGTGAGGCACTTGTAGAATGGCTAGCATATCCAATGAAGTGATATTCTATTGATCTTGGCCAGATGGACATTTTTTGATAATCAAGTGATGCAGAAAGAGGACGGGAAGATTTTTCTTTCATGTTTTAGATTGTCCTCGGCAATGGCGCCAAAATATTTTTTGTTTGGCAAACAAAATATCCCAAGCAGCTAAAACTGACACGAACGCCAACAGAAGCTGATGATAATTCAGCAAACACTGGCGAAATCCCCTGCGTGTTTGGTACCTCTTATCAAGATGACTAATGAAGTTTCACTATCAGACTTCGCCCCAGTCTCAAGTACTGTCATTACAGATAAAACTGGGAGTCCTGTCACAACCTTTGCACTTATCTTGACATAATTTCGCACAGGCATTACGCAAAACGTCCTCATCAAATGGCATCCAAAGCACAACAGATTCTCTTAGTTACTGATAACAAGAAAAATTGCTTGTTCATAGGGCATATGTAGGGCAGGTGAAGAGAATTTAATAGCCTTACTATCGTTAAAGCACGCAGAGTGGCGTGCAATTTGCGGGCACTTCATGACAGAACTTCAAGATTCAACTGTAGTGTCACCATTGCCATAGACCAACACAGTCTAATGGCACTCTGGGTATCTGCTAAAGGGCTGAACCGTTCACAAATACGTCTTATTAATCCTTCCCCTATTATAACTGAAAGCATAGTCAAGCTTATAACCTCTATTTGGGGTGAGCTAGGCGAACTCATTCCGATGAGCGATCATAAGCTATGATGTGGACACGACATTGAAAGTAACAAAATTTAAATGGCGACTTTTGTTTAGAATATAACTCTGGGTGGATTTTGCCAATACGACGGATGAAGTAATAACCCCCATGCCCAGAAATCTGCATAAAGGTAACATCTACACATGCAATACGCAAGTTGTTGTCTCGGTGGACCCACATTGCCTGAGTGTTTTCAGTGATAATCCACTTTCCGTGTTTTGTATATGCCAAATGTCACAACACCCACACCATTTTCATAAAATGTAGCTTTATAGGGAATCGGGTTTCATCCCTCTCAAAGAGCGCAGACGACGTCACAAATTAGTAGCACTGTATAAAATCATGTTCACAAACGTGCCAAACTACATTAGGTTGCTCATTCCGCGACCTGTATCAGAATTGACCTATTAACCACTAAGATCTTCAAACTCACTGAGGGAAATTAAATGCAACACTAATAGGTTCTCTAACTCGTTTCTACCATCAGCGGTAAAACTTTGGAACGGCCTACACGCAGACGTGCAGAAATGTACTTTCGGAGACCTATTTAAGAAGAAACTTGCAATTAGCGACAATGTCGTTCCTGAGTTTTATTATGTGGGTGGCAGAAGGGAAGAAATCTTTCACACGAAGCTGCGTTTAAATTGTAGTGATTTAAACGGACACAAATTTGATAGATGATAATGCTTCTTGTAGCTGTGGCCATTTATATGAAGACATTGAACACTATTTATTATTGTGTCCTCTATATACAGAACAAAGAAATTCGCTTCTAACAAAATTGGGTCACCCCAATAATATCACTCTAATGTTATATGGTGATCCAGAGAAAACTGCTTTGGAAAATACTAGTATATTCCGTGCGGTACAAGAATATATTTGGGAAACAATGAGATTCGAGTGACTAATTATTAGCCAGTGGAAATGAATCCTTGTCTTTTGCTCTTGGAGACTGATTTTTGATAGTGCACATCAAAAAGGACACGCGTACTGCTGGCCTATTATACCTTCATCTATATACCAGAGTGCCTCCCTACCCGATAGGTAATGGATATATAAGAAATGACGAGATATTTTGTGGTGCTTTCTTTCTAATTCATGTGATCAGTTTCTGTTTTATGTACAGTTGCACTTGCACCATTGTAAATGTGTGTTTTTGCAGGGTATGGTGTTAATATAGGCATTGACTGTTCGCCAAACCCCATTTCAATGATGAAATAAAAATATTGTTTAAAAATAAAATGTAGCTGCAGAATGGATGTGGCCAGGTAATGTTTCTGGGACCACTGTGCGAGTCATCATTCACACCAAGTACAGTAATTGGAGAGTGTATTATCACTAAATCACCCGCAGAGTAGAGATTCCACCAAAGCAATAATTGCAAATTTGTTGCAGATCATAACAAGCACAAGCAAAGTTTCAGCCAATGGACCTCCGGGTTAAACCCGGAGGTCCATTGGCTGAAATATTGCTTGTGTTTTTTGTCAATATATACAAAATTTGAAAGTTATAGTTCGGGTGATAACCCCACTCGGTGGGTGATTTAGTTACAATGCACTCTCCACGTACTGTATGTATAGTGCGCTCTAACAATCGTAACTATTGATCAATGACGAATAAGCTCCTGGAGCCAAAACTTTTACAATTGTATTTTCTAGAATTGTATTTGCTACCTATTAATAAAACTGACTAAAATAAATCATTTCCATTCTAAAAGATATGACAATTTGCCAACTGGCAAATTGCCACATCTTTGCAGATACTAAAGGTTCATTTCATCCCATTTAAAGTTATACAGTTAACACTAGAAGTCCTGTCACGAACTGTGCGTTTATCCAGGCTTAATTGCGCGCAGGAATTGCGCACAATTGCCATATCGAATGGCATCCAAAGCACGGCAGGTTCTCCTGGTTAATCATAGTAAACACAGGCAATGTTTCTGCCAATGGACTTCCGGGTTACCCGGAGGTCCATTGGCTGAAACACTGCTTGCGCACAGGCCATACGTACAGAATTTGCTAGCCTTACTACGGTCATAACGCGTAGATTAACGCGCAGATAGACCTGCTATTTGTGCGCATTTCATGACAGGACTTCTAGTTTTAACTGTAACTGGGAAATACAATTCTTGAAAATGCAGTTGTAAAACTTCTATAGAATTGACCCCTGGTCAATGTTGTCCTATTTATGTATATTATACCTCACGTGACTTCCCCTTTCTCTGATCGACTGATAGGTGCTGTACTATTTCCGATTATTTACATCTCGCGAGGGTTCTACAAATAGCCATGCATCATACGCGTGCTAAAAAGAACCTTAACATGTCTTGCGCATTGAGAATAGGCAGTGTCCTTGGGCCTGGAATCCTGATGGGCAGCAAGGTCAGTCCTCGAATTATTCAACGTAATATAATTGAGTGGCAGGTCGTTGATCGAGGAAGAGTGATCCTCTCGCTTCTGGACGTCCATTATTTTGGCATATTCAAATACGAATCGTATATTATTTATAGTTATATTACACTACACTGCAAAAAATATAGGTTCTCATTAGAACCAAAACTGGTTCTAATCTTGTCCCTGAGATGGAAACAGTTCTGTTTGAACAGTATTTATTTCAAATCAAATAAATTTATAAAGATTAACATTAAATATTAACTTAATTAAACATAAATTGAGGGGGTTTCAGCCGTACGTTTAGAGCTTATACGAGGTGTTCTCAAATCATTATTAAGCAAAGGAGGTATGAACAGTTGGCATATCGAACCAGTTTTGGTTCTCTTCAGAACCAAAACTGGTTCGATATGCCAACTGTTCATATCTCCTTTGTTTCAAATGTTTGGCGACTGCGTTGAATAAGCTCCAAGTTTAATGTTGAATCGACTTCAGTTCATGTCATATTCTGTTAAAATTGAATGCTAATCTTGGTAAATTTATTTCATTTGAAATAAATACTGTTTAAACAGAACTGGTTCCATCTCAGGGACAAGATTAGAACCAGTTTTTGTTCTAAAGAGAACCTATATTTTTTGCAGTGTACCTTGATATATGGGTTATATTTGTATAACCGCTCATGCTAAGTATGAGGCTCATGATAAACATTGGCCATTGGTTTGGTGTTGCAATAGATGGTTGTGAAGATACCTGGTGGAATAGGCCTACTTGAATAACATGTGTTCCTTGTAAACGGATACATAAAAAATAATCTGTTTTTCCCAGTCGGTTTCTGCACGTTTGTACATGCATGTATAGGAGTCTCAATTATTATCCGAGATGCAAGTATTTTGCGTCTTTCGGCACTGAAATCCCAAAATATGTACGCACGGGCTTGGATGTGCACTCACCTCCGCCCCCCCCTCCCCACTCTATCTGTTGTCACTCAGTATTTTCTCAAGCACAGAGACCAGTGGACATTCTTTTATCGGCGATTACCTATCAACACCCACTACGAAGACAATACATGTGCAACCACTATCTGAGAGTACGGCGTTATCCGCAATACCACATGGACGTTCACTTCCTGGGGTCTAGAGGATATATATGTTTTATCGCGGATAATACCGTACCCTGTGCGTATAGCTATAGCTCCTGTGTGGATCTATCGTTACACGTGCCATTATAAATTGACTTCTGACGACGGGACTGGAGTTTCTCGTTTCCAAAGCCCATGATTGAAAAGAGTCCCAATCCAACATCTTGGGTTCGCAACCGACTATGGTTAGTGCCTGTGTTGAGAAATGGGGGATTTTTTTACCTGAAAGACTCTGTGACTGTATATTGAGGCCCCTCGTTCCCGTTAAACCTTAGTCGGACCAGTCCATCCTAGTGCAACACTATAATACAGTTAAAACTACAAGCTCTGTTACAATATATGCGCTTATCTTGGCATAATTTCGCACAGGAATTGCGCGAAATTTCCCCCATCGAATGGCATCCAAAACACAACAGATTCACTTGATTATTGATAGCAAGCACCTTCAATATTTCAGCAATGGGCTTCCGGGTTAAACTGAAACCTTGCTTGTGCATACAGCAAATGTAAAAAAGTGATAGCCTTACTATCGTCCTAGCACGCAGATCAACGTGCAGTGAGGCGTGCAATTTGTGGGCAATTCAGGACAGGACTTCTAGTTTTAATTGTACAATTAAAACTAGAAGTACTGTCACGAACTGTGCGCTTATCTAGGCTTAATTGCGCGTATGAATTGCGCACAATTGCCATATCGAATGGCGTCCAAAGCAGTCCAAAGCAGGGCAGGTTCTCCTGCTTACTCATAGCAAACACAGAACCCGGAGGTCCATTGGCTGAAACATTGCTTGTGCACAGGCCATATATACAGAATTTGACAGCCTTACTATGGTCATAACGCGTAGATTAACGCGCAGATCGACGTGCTGTTTGTGCGCATTTCATGACAGGACGTCTAGTTTTAACTGTAGGGTTAAATTGACGCAAATGACATATTTTGTTTGAACACATTTCCAGACGTGTAATAGCAATCGATAGAATGTATCTCATGGGAGAAATGTTGTTAAAAGGGATGCTAATTAACTGTTCAGACATATTATTTATTATTGATCATGCGTATTGAATTATAGATGATGGGGATATATGGTTTGTAGCGCTACACGGATTATAATTAGTTTGACATTTATGTATATTTTACGCTTACATGCTGTTTTTTCACCCAACTTGTTTTTCACAATTGTCCAAACACTTATTTTACAAAAAGAATGTGATGTTTTCTGAATTTGTTGTCTTTTCATGCGTGTTATATAACAGGGACAGAGTGATGTCTGACAGTGTTCTATCAAGTAAGTGCCCCTTGGGTCGGCAATAAAATAAAAGTATGCGCATGGGGGGGGGGGGGGGAGGTGAGGGAGGGGGGCACAAAGTGTGCTTTATCCTTTCATTTTTTTACTTTGACTAAGAGACATAGCCTTTGTCATTCAATGCAATAACCTCATAAATTATGGTCTGGTTCGAAAACCGAACATGTTTAGTTATTCCATAAATTTGTGGCACGTGTGGTCCTGTTAAGCAAACGGGATTAAAAGTATATCGAAAAACGTACTCATCAAAAGTAGGTGGCGGGACAAGGGGCAATATATATGACCTCAAAAAGTCGGAGGCCATGTAACGTGCCCCATCCTCGCCCTCCCCTGCTTTCCTGATACACACTAAAAACTAAAGTGTTAAAACAGACTCTTTCAAGGTGTTAAACCCATTCTAACTCTTGGGGATTGATTTTAACACTCAAAGTGCAATGCTTTAAGCACTTAGACATTACAATCGTCAGACATCTGAAACTTGAATGGATGGCACTTCCCATGTGTCTAGCATTAGTGGTTCTTCCAGAATCGTCCATAATTTGATTTGCGCTTGGTGGGTACATAATTAAAAGGACACAACGCAGATGACGCGGATCAGGCTCGAAAGTTCGAGCCTGATCCGCGTCATCTGCGTTGTTTCCTTTTAAATGTCGCGACATTACACTTAGTGTACCACACAATAAGTGGTATTATTGTCAACACCTGTCAGATTCTGGGATATCCACACTTGAACAAAGTGCTAGTTCAGCACTTAGTAAGTGTTGAATACAACACTTCAAGTGTAGTTTTTAACACTTTAGTTTTTAGCGTGTAGGCGCTCACGGAACATGTGTTGTTCGAAAGTTTAAGTTAACAAACGTATTTATAGAATATATCCTCACCCTGTAAGAGTCGGTCAATTCTAAGGTTGTGCATGTTCAGATAATTCTTTCATCAGAATTTCTGAAACTAACTTATATTCTGGCATTTACCCATTGAAACGTTTCATAACTTGAGTCGTTTATATCTGTGCATCGTCCTGAATATTGCACTTATCCAAATAACCGGTGAAGTTAGAACAAGAAATACTGCGATAAATTGCCCACAAAAGCACGCCACTCTGTGCATTGAGCTGCGAGCTACGACAACAGTAATGCTATCGATTTCTGTACATATGCCATATGCACAAACAATGTTTCAGCCAATGAAACTCCGGGTTTTGTGCTTACTATCAGTAACCAAGAGAATCTGTCGTGCTTTGGATGCCATTCGATGGGGGAAATGTCGCGCAATTCTTGTGCACAAGGATTCGAGGAAATGGTGACTTTTGCAGTTGAAACTCGGAAAATGTGACGGGATGACAAATTTTCCTAAGTTGGACGGCAACAGTTACGGATAGCCGTCATGTCCCCGATTCTCTCTCCCTCTCTCTCTCTCTCTCTCTCTCTCTCTCTCTATCTCTCTCTCTTTCTCACTCTCTTCGTGACTAGGACCAGATGCTCCACACTGTGAGCAAGAAACAACAATCAAAAGATCCAGGCTCCAGAAACAGAGTTCACCTCGCTGTCTGAAATTCGCTGCCCGATCTGCGGTATGAACTTTCCACTCCTGTCGCATAAAGATTGCAAGGAATCATAACCAGCCCGCGCTATTCACTAATAACGCCCTTCAAATTTTCCCATTCGAATGAGGCATCATGAGATATGTTTCTAGGTAAAAAATATATTTTAATTGCAAGTGTCGTATTCTATACGCGTTGGATACAGGATTAAACCGAATTATAAACCTGTCCCGCCCAAGGGCGCTGGACGCGCGGTGCAGAGGAGCAGCTACCATTGCTTTGGCAGCGGGTGCTCCTTTTCACCAAAAAGTGTACTTGTGAAAAGACTTTACTTTCTGATAACTGTACCTGAGGTACTTTAATTTAATTTAAATTTAAACATATTTTATTTACCTTCAAAGTAGATCGGGATTGACGAACAGGTTTGTGCCTATATTAACGTCTTTCCCTTAAAAAACAACTTACAAAGTTTAGTAAACACGTGTGCAAGTGCAGGTGCATGAATGGATTTGAGTGTTTTCTGCATTGTTTTGGATAATTTGAATTGTTGGCTTCTCTTAGGTCGACCCTTGTCACTCAGAGTTTACGGTTCAGAGAGCTTGCGGGTCACTTTGGTAGTTACTACTAGGATAAATCATTGGATACTCCACATCCTCGGGTACTCATGGGCGGACATCAAATTGGTAAAGGATAATACACAATAAACGATATGTTTGGCGAAACAACAGTCTGAGGAGAGCCCCGAGACCGTTGTCCGACCGAATACTCAGTATCGATTGGCGGTCACCATCTGTGCAGATGACCTCCAGCATTAGCCTTCCCAGACACCAAACTATGTATTTTTAGTGCGATGCACCGTGAGTTGCCTCCAGCAGTGCCCACGGGCATTCTCAGGCAGGGACCAGCTCGTCGCGCTAGTAGCCGACAGTCACAGTGTGTCTAACGTGGCTGATATACTTACAGATAGAAGCGGAAACGAGACTGCAAAATTGTCGACAGTGGGTTTTGATTGTTGCTGCATGTTAGGTTTAAGCTCTAGTTTCCTCTTCATATTAATGTGAGCTTCTGCGCACAGCCAAACAATTGGTTATGTTCCCTGTCTCTTGGTGTCTGGGCGATATCACCCGAGCACCTAGTTCGATGCTCTATCAAACATCTCTAGTTTTCAGGAAATCAATCGAGGACAGCTGGATTACGTTGTAATTATTTATACCGTAGTCGGAACAGGAAATATGTGAACACCCCCTACTTGCACGTGCTTCCTTACGCGAAATATACCATAGCAGTTATAGCACTTTTCAGATACGGTTTAGGAGAAAAGGCTAGCGAAAAAGAAGGAAGCACTGTAAAGGTATCACAATTAGATCGTTTGGCTCTGCGCAGTACACCTGTCTTGTAAGTGGCTTCCTTTATACTATTTCCCCAATAAAGATATGCTAGTTAAAACGATTGGTTGATAGTATATACCTTTGGACCGCTTCAAATAAAGAAGTGTTTTCCTGATCGGAAGATTCGGTGTTTCCAAATAATATGATGTCACAGGACATGTGGCGAGAGTTCGGTTGGTCATTAAAAAGATTATAGATGTATAGTGGGCACTGCATAAAAAAGTGGCCGAGGTCTTCATAACTATGGCCACACGTGCACGCGGGGTCATCTGTTAGAAAGCGGTTAAAGAGATGAGCTTTTAAATCACTGCACCCAAGACGTAACCTGCAGTGCAGGGTTTGGCCCCGTCGAGAGCCCGCATAATAATACTTTGGAGTTTTCACCCAGGAGTTCTTTATCAATCTTTTAAAGTGGGACAAGGAGTCTGCATCACGTGTTCCATTTTCAAGTTGGTTCCAAAGCTCCACACTCGAGGGGAGGTAACTATTCGAATAAGATTCTGTTCTAGGGTGCACACTGCGGAGGTTCCCACAGTTTCTTAATGGGTAGTCAGAAAATTGTGAAACAGGTCGCGGTACGAGAAGGGAGAGGTACCTGGGTGCAATACCATTTACCATTTTGTAAAAAATAGTGAGTTTGTGTATTTTACGTCTTTCGCGCAGAGGTGTAAAATTTGTTTCGTTGTATATGAGGTCGTGGCTTGTGCCACGAGTCGCCCCACATATTGTACGAAGGGCGTCCATTTGTAGATTTTCAATCAATAGAGATTTATTTTCAGTGCAGGTGTCCCATATGACATCCGCGTAATCGAACAATGGCAGTAGGTAGCTTTCGTAAATTATCTCTAGGGATTTCCGAGACAAGCGATGTTTTAAACTTCGGAAACAATTAATCACTGGACTAATTTTTTCTACAAGCTTTTCTATGTGCGTGTCCCATGTGCCATTGTTCCTGAAGACCAACCCTAGATATTTGTGGGATTCTACCTCACTTACGGGTTCTTTGTTAAAGGAAAGAGTAGGTTTGGGACCATGTATCAGTTTACGTGACATATTCATGAAAACCGTTTTTTGAGTGTTTAAGTCTACATGCCAGATTCTAGCCCATATCGAAATTTTATCAAGATCCCTATTAAGCAAGTCACTGGCAAGACTTTCGTCTTCAACAATGATGTACAGTGAGGTATCATCTGCAAATAGGCGTATATTGGAATCAACATGTTCTGCTAAATCGTTAATGTATATGAGAAATAGAAGAGGGCCCAGCACCGACCCCTGGGGGACACCGGCCTGTATAATATTGATGTTCGAATTTTGGCCATTTATACACACCATCTGGGTTCTATTCTTAAGATAGCTGTGGAACCATGATAATAGTTCTCCCCTGATTCCCATCGAGTGCATTTTGTGCAGGAGGCCTTTATGCCACACGCGATCAAAAGCTTTACTTATATCACAAAATACCATTCTTACTTCTTTACCTTCGTCAAGGGCCTTTGCGATGAAGAACTGATTTACAGGGTGTAAAAGATTTAACCGCCTCTGTAACAGTGTTGGTAAAGTCGTCAACTATTTCATCAATACTGTTCGACGCTGAAATAAAATTCCAGTCGATCCGTCGAAGTAACGACACAATAGCGCTTTTATCCATTTGTGCATAATCCCATACCTCCCTGCGGTATGTTTTTTATGTTGGCCGTGTAGTTAGGAAATTGATTCCGATGGCATGATGGTTACTGCAAAATGGTGGTGGCGTTCTACAATTGTGTATAGAGTTTGGATATGTCACCAGTATCATGTCGAGCAGGGTTTTCGATGTTTGGGTTATTCGCGTTGGCTCCGAGACCAGTTGCGTTAGGTTATGAATATTTTCTTAGTATTTAATTTTAGGGTGAATATTGGTGAGACAATCGGCGTTGACGTCTCCTAAAATAATGCACTTATACAACAGGTCCTGTCGGGATATGGAGATTGATTCATCTATTAAGTTCCAGTAGTGCTCGTTAGATGAGGGGGGGGGGGGGGGGTCTATAGAAGGCTCCCACTGCACTGTTCTCGTTATGAGGATTCGTTTAGACCCATATGGCCTCTAACCCGGGTACTTCCAGGTCGTCCCTTCGTTTAAAATAAACACATTCTCGTATGTATATCATTACACCGCCACCTCTTCCGGATGGGCGATCTTTCCTTACGTGGGTATAACCAGGTAGCCGAGGAGTGGATATATCAGGGTTCAAGAAGGTTTCTGTTATGCAAATTATGTCGTAATCGTCCAATTCCGCGTGAATGGCTTGGATTTTATCCCGGAGTCCCCAGCAATTGGCGTGTACTATAGATAGACCCGAGGACATGGGGCCAAGATTGATTTGTATATCATCTCCAAGTATAATTAGGTACAGTATCATGATACGGAATCCGAGAGCTCCGAGTGAACAGGTAAGCACGATAAGGTAGAGACAATTCATGTCGAGGTAGCCTTTGTGACAAGACGATCCGAATCTCCCAATCCTCTCTCTGTAAACTTCTATGTCGATCGCCATCGGTCATTTTCTTTAGGGAAGAAACAATGGATGGATTGGAAGACACGGGTCGCTGTTTCACAGGAAAGTTTCAGGGCATTAAAAACACTCAAGTGTGCAAAATAATATATATATATATATACATCAAATGGACATAAAATAGAAATGGTATATGTACACAATATATGTACAGTGCCAAAAGAGGGCATTTGCAGAGGTAATAAGCTGTGTGTCTGGGCTGAGGGGCGATCTTCAGTCAATGGGATGTACTTATGGCTGGCCAACTTTTTTCGGATAAATCTACCAGTATTTCAATGAACTGAGGGCTGTTATGTCAAAAAAAGAGAAAAAAAGGTCTGTCACTGTGCCCTGGATAGCAGTATATAGCCTCCCACGACACAATGGCAGACTCTCTCAGTCTTTGCTTCAAGCTTAAGTGTTGGGATGGTGCAGCTTTGTGCTGGACTTAGTTACAATCTTGGTACAGTACATACAACTGCACAATCGCTGATGATCCTTATTTTTGCGAGATCTTCTGCCAAGTTCAACACGAATTATTTCACTTGGGGAATAGTCTTTTTTTTGTTACCATGCTGTGCCACTGTGCCATGGATACTTTCGAGTATTCGTTTTCTAACGCACCTCACGTGTACCAAGGCCAGTTGGATTGGGGAGGTATCAGGTATAATGGCGGAGGCTTATCGATAATCACCAAACAAAGAATGTATACAAACGGCGGGGTGGGGTCTAAAGCTTTATACATATATCGTTCCCTGAGTGGAACAAGGTGTCATCTGCAATGCTTTAGCATTGCAGATGCCACCCTGCTCCACTCAAGGTGCGATATTAAATGCCAATGCTATTGAGTGTCATATTAAGATTTACAATACGTTGTAACCCCTCAGTCTCAACTCACACACAGAATCGAGTGAACATTTAATACCCCTGCCTCCTTGCCCCCGAATGCTCCCACGACCTTACTCCCATCCATCTTGGATCACATAAGCAACATTTCAGGCGCGATTAGTAGTTGGATAGGTGACAATTTTTGCGACTGATTCGCGCTCCCGCGTTGTGTCTTGGGCAAGGTACTTAACTCTGATTGTCTACATGGGGGCACGATGACGCTGTGTACTAAGGCGTACTGCAAGTCGATGGTGCGCATGTCTTCAACCAATCTAACCCTGCCTGTGCCGCGGTGCAGACTTCAGAGTTACGATGTTGGAGAGCTGATAGGTGCTCATCGTTGCTCGGTGGTTCTCTCCGGATACTCCGGCTTCCTCCACCCGTAAAACTGTCACGGTCACGATTAGCCATTGTGCATACGTATGTGACATTAAAACACCAATAGAAAAAAATAAATAAATCACATACCAACAGGGGCCCAAAGTTATGTTTGGGGGACAAAATGAAACGTTTTAGTAACTTTTTACAAGCGTCGACTTCTGGAAATGGAAGGTAAGGAGTTAAATTGTACGTAAACACTGACTCAACAATTTATCGCTTTGAATTGTCAGCGCTGTAAAAAAAATATATTCAACAGCAAATTACCAAGTGTATAATTATGCATCAGTTTTGCTACTTGTTCAAATTATCCCAGAACCTGTCTACTATGCTGTTTGAGAAATAACCACTTTAACATCATGTTTAGTTCCAGCACTCAACTTTATTTGCTCAATAAAATTCATGTTTTTCCGGTTATTACACAATGAATAATTAAGGAGCTATATTAGTATGGGAAATTTATTTACTTTGAAATTCCCACCTCTGATATTCCATCAATCCAAATTAAATATGCACAAATTATACATCAGAATGAAGGTTTTGATGTATAGAATACGCGAAGTACATGCAGTCAACTCACAGAGTTGGCAGCAGGCGTCAGTGGTTCCTGGAAGTATGCTACCGTATTCCTACCAGAACTTATAAAATAATATTTAAGGCAAACTACTTGTGGGCAAATGTGCTTTTATAAAATGTCTTCAAACAACAAATTTATTGAAAAAATATTCCCAACCCGCCATTTTCTTGTATTAATACATTAACAGACGGATGAACTCTTGAAGGGAAAAAGGTAGTCACATGAAAATGAGCAGCATAAACATTTAACCCTTTCATTTTTCTCAAAATAATAGTAAAAACAGATTACTTTTGTTTCAAAAACTGTTTAACACTACCCAAAGTAACGGCCAAAACTGGCCAGCTTTATTCACAAAAAATCACCATTCAATTTTCATTATTTTTTATTTTTTGTCTCAAAAACATAGCTCATGACCCCTCATTGGAACGTGCTCGTTGAGCACGTTCCAATGAGCGGTCATAAGCTATGTTTTTGTCGCAAAAAAATGAAAATAATTAGTTATTCAAGAATTTTATTTGCAAGTGTTGATGCATTTCGTGTTAGGTAAAGGGTTAAATAAGGTATTATGTGTACTAGAAGAGCTGCATATGGGAGAATAGTACCCTGGCATGAGATAACCATAGGATTTCAATGAAAAGAGAAACAACTGAACAAGCAGTGATGGCAAAATGAACCCAACCCCTGCCACCAATTTTGTGAAAAGCTTACACTTAATCTATTTCGGTCCTTCCATTTTATTATCCAGATGAAAGGTGATAATGTCCAGCTGACCCTGGAGTTTGGAACAGAGAAGAAGAACGCCACACCACCGTCCTCGGGGAGAGGTAGTACCTTGTTGAGAGGATCTCGTCTCACACTGGTCCTCACCTGAGGGAGTCCGGAGGACCTGGAAAGAAAGAAGAAAAAGAGCCCGTCCACCAGGCGAAGGAATGCCTGGAGGCCTTTGTGGAGACGAAGAGAGAAAGGTGAGGAAAGAAAGTAGCCACCACTTCCCCTCCCACTTCCACAGACAAACCCAACCAACTGCTGGCTCTCCAGCCGGAATTGTTGGATGAGGAACGTCCTGCGGAGACAGAGGTGGAATTGAAAGTTGCTATCTCGTCATTTCCCGTTCCTCACTCGCCTCTCCCTTCGTACCCGAAAGCCACAAGGCGAACGAAGACACAGTTTGGCGTGACAACATTGACAGCATTGACCAGCACGTCATCAAGACATCTGGCAGCCTCCAACTTGATTTCTCCGGGACCATCGATGAATACATCACATTTGTCAAGAACAACCACAGCAAAGAGATCCAGGACTTCATGCTAGTAGAGGACCACGAATATATTGAAGCAGATAAGATCCGTGACCAGAATTTCCACCGCCACATGAAAGAAACACCCACAACTCCAGCAACTACTACTGGGGTGAAGTGAAGTGGAATATTTTTGCTGGGAATTTGAATAAGTACTTGGTTCACTCTATCGGGACTAACACAGATCTGTGCAGATCAAAGCAGATCAAATGGTTTCGCGAACCGAAGGCGCGCAAGGACGGTGTGGGGCAACTCCCTTTCGACCCTCTTTATATGTGTGATTTCATCTTGTCTGTCAGTGGTAAAGGAGGAGGAGTTACGGGTACTCAGCACCGCTTGTGTCGTTTTTATTTCTTTTTGAGAGGAGGTGGTCTAGATGGGGAAACCATGGCAATAGGTGTTGTTGGTGGACTGCCTGATGCCTGTCTTAGCTCAAATGGTTTAGTTCTGGCCGTGTCTGGAGTTGTTATGAATGGTGAAGGAGGAGTCTGAAGTTTTTGTGTTTGTTGTGCCAATTCTTTGATTTGTCCGATTAGTTGATCATATTGTCGGTCCATTTCCCTTCTGTGGTTCTGGCTGTCCTGCTTTATCGTCTCCAGTCGTGTGTCTGAGTCCGAGTCCTGACATTTTGGTCCAGAAGGAAGAGGCTAGTGGGGATCAGGAAGTGGCGAGAGGACAACTTCCATTTCCACCTCAATCTCCACAGACTCTTCCACATCTGACAGCTCCGGCTGGGGAGCCGACAGTCTCACGGGACTGTCTGTGGGAGTGTGTGTGTGTGTGTGGGGGGGGGGGGGGGGAAGTGGCGACCGCCTTTGGCTCTTTCTTTTCCTCACCGTTCTCTTTCTTTTTCTCCAAAAATGCCTCCAAGCGTAGGGCGTCCTTTCGCTTGGTGGACGGGCTCTTTCTTCTTTTTTTTTCTTCTTCTCTTACGCTTTTCAGGGCCTCCAAACCCCCATGGGTGAGGACCAGTGTGAGATGGGGGCCTCTCGCTAAAGGTACTACCTCTACCCTTGGGTGGGGGGGGGGGGGTGTTCTCATTTGTAGTGGAGAATTCCAAGGTCAGGTAGACGCTCTCACCCTTTTCCTGGACAGTCCAGGTGATGGGACAAGATACGCCCAGAGCTGATATGTTTTTTGTAGTCTTTTCGGTAGATCCAGTGCTCCCATGTTGTTTAATTCAGGTGTTCACACTCTGAAATCAGAGGTGCGAAATGCCAATCGTGACACCCAACGTGAATGACATCCAACGTGAATGAATGATCTGTGGATCAAGTTGGTCAGGCAATATAATCCATCAAACCATGCTTCGTCATGCTGATTTGTTGACCGTGTCAGTCAAGGTGTGGTCAATCACATCACTCGTGCTTTCTATTCTTATTTTTATTATATCTGGGTTGACAGGGATCTGTAGATCATGTCGGGCAGGACATTGCCAACTAATCAAGCTTTCCACCCTGAATGTGACTTTTAATTATAACCTCATTAATTATTTTTGATGGTGCTTTATCTCTTGTCACCAAAGTGTGGTTGTGTGGGTATTTGGGGTGGGGGTGGGGTGGGCGTACCTTTTGCAGCTTAATTATATCTCCCTCATATCAATTGCTTTATCAATCTCGAGTGAAAAGATTATCCATTGGTGGGGTTGAATAATCCATTGGAGTCAAAACAAAGTATTCGTTATGCCAACTGCTTCACATATTTTTTAAGACATAAAACTTACCTGGTTTATTGTACCTTTACCGGGGAGTTGGAGGGGGAGCAACAGGCTATTTATCACAGTTTTCCCAACAGAACTTATACGAATATATATCCATTATCCAATTCCAGGGGGCGGGGTGGGGTTAAGTGGAATCTACGCCAGGAGTATTAATAAGTAACTGATTCGTCGTACCTGGGCCGAGATGGGTCTATGGACAATGTCAGTAAGGTTGTGACCGATCAAATCCTGCTTTCTATTCTGAATGCGACATTTACTTAGAGTTTTATTAATTTTATCTGATGGCTGTAGATTTTCTGTCATTGGGACTTTTGAGAAGGTTAGCAGCGCGGAATGATCAATTGGAGTTGAATTATTTATTAAGTATTCCTCACTCTAATTGGTTTACATATCTTCAAGAAATAAAACTTCTCCAGTTTATTTGTATTTTGATCGGGGAGTTGACTCAGTGGAGGGAAGGTGGGGATAATGAATAATGAATAATGAATAATTACTACGAGTTTCCTAACAGAACCTCCATAAATATCATTCCACTGTACTTAATTGAAACAAATGCATGAATCCTCAGTCCAGGTCAATAAATCTAGTGTATCTCTCTCCCCTGTGTCATTTAACTCCAGAGAATGAAATTGTGAACGCAATCTTGAACGAACGAGAGCCTTGCCCATATGTACGGAAACGTCCAACACTTGACTGAAACCTCCGCTGTTAGTTATGTGTCTTTAATTTTGTGGTTCGATGAATCCCTTCATCTGTGAAGTAGTCTGCCTTGCTGTGTCCAGTAATAATCAACGACTGTAATATTAATTTAACTTGAAGAGAATAGCAAGAGCCCGGACTTTCAATGCATTTCAGCAATCCCTATTGACGCTCGTCATTTCTTGCAAGATCTAAGTGGTAACTCTCTGCTTTCGGAGCTCTGTTATTTCCTGTAGCTTTTAGGTGGTTGCACTGGACTTGGCGGTGAGAGGGGAGGGCATGATACTGCTCACTCCTGGTAAGCAGTTGGTGTTTTAATGTGGTTTGTCGGTTAGTTCCATATTAGGTAAAGGCTTAAAAAAACAAAAAACAATGAAATTTCCATTCCACCCACGGCAAAGCGTGTTCGTTTGCGCGCACGGATACTTGTGAAGTTATCGTTTATAATCAAACCCGGAAATCCCAGTAATAAATGAGACTCATCGAAGTTGGGATTTTTTAATTTTCTCTTTTTTACTTTTACGTTCCACCCTAGCTTCGGCCCTGTAATTTTTTTTTCTCATCCTCTGAATCGCTGGCGAGGGGGGGGGGGGGGGGGGGGGGGGGGGGACCTCACACTCTTGGACCACTTTCCAGCCGAGCTCTGAACTGTCAGCCATTTTAATCATTTCCTGTCTATGATTCAATAAATCTTTACCTCTGCCGCCTTTCTTTTAGCTCTAGTTATGCTATCATCACTTGTTGAAGAAAGGCTTGTTTCAATGTCACTGAACTTCTCCTTAACTGGAAGAGTGCTAAATTATTTTTGGTCATCTGAATTAGTCCACGTCCCTTTGCATTGTTACAGTTTATGGGAGAGTGCCACTAGGCACTCTCCCATAAACTGTAACAAGGCAAATCCCCTCAGACTAAATTCTTTTAATTCAAAATTAATATGAAGCACATTCACAGAATATGAAGCCATTATGCTGCGGCATCTGCACTTCAGAAAAAAGCCCAAAATCTGGGCTTCCAGCACTCTTCCAGTTAACACAAGCATTGAATTTAAACTGTTTCTCACAGCACTTTCGTTTAAAAACATGCCCTCCATATAGCTTATTAACATTTTTTTTTTTCGTTCTGATTCTCCGAAATAGCTATCTGATTATATTTTTCTTTCTTTTCAAAAGTTTCAAATCTTGCCGTTAATACTCGGCCCAAATTATTCTATAAATCATTTTGCTTATCCGCCATAGCAGAGTTAATAGTTTTTGACACAAACTGCTCCAACTGTTCTTTGTCCATCTTGCACGAAGTTGATTGATGCGACGAGGTCGACGAACCGCAAAAAGTGTTTTTCATTGACAAAACAATCGCAGCATCCTCGTAAACACGTGGCTCCCTCTGACGATTATCCCCCACCAAACTCTTCTTACTCCAAAACATTGAGACAAAAGTTTCTTGCTATACTGCGAAACGTAAGAAACAATAATTACTGACTCCTTTATCTATATTTAAGGAATAGTGCATGACTTGGAGTTGACTACGCCCGTATAGTGCCCAGTGAGGTGGTGTAGTTCCCTCCGCGAAGCGGAGGGAACTACACCACCTCACTGGGCACTATAGGGGCGTAGTCAACGCCAAGACATGCACTAATCCTTATATTATATCGAACACCCATCAAGAAAAACATTTGTCCGATTTGTTAATCTATTACCAAGGTAGCAGCCCAACCAACCAGCATTACATAGATAAAAATACCATGTAGTTTTTAAAAAACATTTTCTTCTTCCAAAACACGGCTAACTTGGATTATTGATATGAGCAGAAGACAGATTTTGAATGGGTCGGCAAGGGTAAACAAAACATTTTCCCCAAACGGAACTGTGTATTCTAGAATCGCGCAACTCGCGAATGAAAACTAAAATTTTTTGAAATTTGACAACGCAGTTTGATAATTTCCACACATTTGTCACACATGTACATTACCGAATGGGTCAGCACGGGATACAAACTCCGAAGATTCAACTGGATTCCATTATTTATTCGTTTACTGCCCAAAGCATACAATTAAATAGCGAAATAATATAAGCAGCGAAACAAACGATTTTTCATATCCGAACGCGTTCTCATGAAAGTTGTACCCAGGTATGAATCATTCTCTTCGAAACAAGATATAGATCATCTTCTCAAGGAATAAAATGAACGCATCGAAAAATGTGACTTCAACAATGGAAAAGCGATACATTTTTCCACAATGATTTCTTTCCGGGTCGTTTTGTGGGTGTTGTGCCTCTGTGAATCGATATTTAAATTTAGCCTGATCAGTTTTATTCGCCCAGTATGAAAAGAAAACTAATATAGTAGTGTGCTAAAAATAGAAAACGTGTAGTGCCTGGGTGTAACGCCTGGTCAGTTCTGCAAACTACACGAAATAGGGTATCATCTTTCAGCCAATCAGAATGCAAGGAAGTCACGTGAGATATAATATACAATAATAATAACAGCGATCAGAACTTAATGTGAGGATTCTCATAATGTGTGTATATGTCTTTGCCTTGGTGCAACCTAAGGGCTGTAACAGGACAAAAGCATACAAACCAAATAATTTCACCTCGAGTACCTTGTAACTAGCAGAACGTAAACATTACTAAATGCTCACTATTACCCCATCACTATCGAAGTAAAAGAATTTCCAGGCATTTTGACACTGTCATCTGCTTAAAGTGAATATATATTTACTTGTCTCTTTCCGCTAAAGAAATTAAATGATATTCTAAAACAATACTCACCAGTGAGCCCAGTAATTCCGAAGTTCTCTTAAGCTCCCAAACTCTTTGTTAACCCTTTACCCAACGTAACGGCCAAAACCGGCCAGCGCTATTCCCAAATATCGCCAATTAATTTTCAAAATATTTTCATTTTTTGTCTCAAAAACATAGGTCATGACCCCTCGTTGGAACGAGCTCTTCGAGCTCGTTCCAACGAGGGGTCATAACCTATGTTTTTGAGACAAAAAATGAAAAAAATTAGTTATTCAAGATTTTTTTTTGCAAGTGTCGTCTGCTTTTCATGTTAGGTAAAGGGTTAACAGCATTAGCAACGCTTTACGTTTTGAATTTCAGTTTTCTTAACCTTCTTTTGTTACTTACCTGTATCTAAATTACTGTTGTCGTCTCTCTACACAACAGTATTTTTCACATATCAGTTGCGTTATTTACCAGCTTGAACACAATCTTGCTTCCGAACATATTTTTTTATCTACATCAACAGGTTACACAGTAGATTATTATGTGTTCTCTTGAATCATATCGTGCTCGGATAGGCAATTACAACTTCAAAGTTTATTGTAGTAGTTTAAATATTGTTTTCCGAAAAAGAGATCTTCTTGTGTCTTAATTTACTTGGTTCTGCGTCTCAGTGGGGTTGGGCTGCATGACAGCTTTACTGCCGTTGTAGCCTTGTTCCTTAGCCACTTCGGTGAGTTTGTTACCTCTCCCTTAGTAAATCCTCTGGATGAAATTTCATATCCATACGTGGACGTTTTGAAGGTTGCGCTCACACTGAAACTACCGATCTCAGCTTTCCTTGTCATTGCATTGTTCCATTTGGACGTAAGTTTATTACTGTCCGGTGGCATCGAAACTAACCGTGGTCCAAATTCTTCCAACTCGGATCACAACCAGAATACTTTAAAAATCTTAACATCCAGAGTAAACTAGATATCATTCAAAGTGAATTTGCTCTTTTCGACATTGTGGCTTTGTCTGAGACATGGCTAGATTACCAACGATCTCATATCTGATGTCCTTCTCCGTGGTTCCAAGAACCACTGAGATTTAATCATTCGAGAAGGGGAGGCCGGTCACTATTTACATTGAAGACGGCATTCCTTTCTACCACGACAGGTCCTACAAACGTTGAATACGGACTGCCTATGGGTAGAAGTATTTACAAAACGGACAAGATCTTTACTGATATGGGTATTCTACCAGCCACCCAACAGTCCCCCAGATAGGTGGAAAGCCATATCAGCATCCATCGAAAAAGCTAGAGATACGACAATTGCCGACTTAATTGTCACAGGTGATTTCAATGACAACCAAGTAGGTCCCTCAAGAAGCGGCTTTTCTGAGATATTACATTATTTTAATTTAAGACAAGTCGTGCGTGAGCCAACTTGTTTTATCGAGTCGTCGGCTTCATTATTAGATCTATTCGCGCTTAGTGACACAATCAACATGAAAACTTGTGAGGTCTTCGAAACGATTGTCCCAGACATGATCCACTACCACTGTCCAATTTCACTCGAAGTTGAATTTTTAAAGCCGCCACCTCTCTCATTTAAGAGGAGAATATGGCTCTACTCCCAGAGTAATTATGAAGCGTTGAATGAGGCTTTCTGTAACGTCGACTGGAACTCTCTCTTTGATAATCCATCTCTCGATACTATAGTTTCTAAATTTACCGATAAAATATTCGATATTGCATCAATCCACATGCCCAACAAATTTATTACCACGCGAATAGACGAACCGAAATGGATGCATAATGAAATAAGATTTCTGATTAGACAGAGAAAACGTTTGTGTCGCATTGCTAAACGGACCGATATTCCACACGCCTTGGCAAAATATAAACTGAAACGGAACGAAGTTGTACCGGCTATTAGGAAGGCCAAAGCCTTATACTTGTCCAAAGTCCAGTCCACTTTAAGAAGTAGCGAAACACCACCATCAAGGTGGTGGAAAACCCTGAAAAACATTCATCCGCAGTTGTAAAGCAGTAGGCATTCCTACTCTCATCTACTCAAAAAACATATATTCCACAAGTGTTGAGTAGGCTGAAGTGTTCAATGAATATTTCAGTTCTATCTCAACAGCTGATGACTTGAATGCTTCCCTGCCAGACGCACCACCCCATGTTTCTGAAAGTATTGATTGTATTATTCTACATTGTATATTCTGCAATGATGTCGGTAAAAGTGTCCAAGGCGTCTGGTCCAGATCTAATAAGCCCGCGTCTCCTCAAAGAATGTAAATCCTCTTTATGCGAGCCACTCTCGATCTTATTTAATATACTAATGAATAACTCGTACTTTCCGTCACTGAGGAAAAAAGCAAAAGTCTCTCCAATCTTGAAAAAAAACAACCCTCCAATTCTGTTATTAATTATCGCCCAATATCTCCGATCCGCTGCGTTGGAAAAATATTTTTAAAATGTGTATTCAAACGTTTGTGGGAGGTTCGAATTGGTAATAACGTTCTCAGTCAATTTCAGTCAGGTTTTACACCCGGTGACTCAACTGTCCTCCATCTGACATATATGATGAATTCTGTCGCGCCATTGATGAAGGCAAAGAAGTTAGGGTTGTCTTCTGTGATGTCAGTAAGGTCTTTGATAAAGTATGGCATGCTGGTCTCATCTATAAGCTGGAAAGTATAGGCGTTTCGGGTGAACTTCTGCTGTTCTTAAAATCGTATCTTGCAGATAGGTTGCAACGAGTTGTGATATCATCTGAGACATCTTCCTGGGGAACCGTCAATGCCGGTGTCCCACAAGGATTGATCCTCGGGCCCTTATTGTTCCTTATATACATTAACGACATAACCAAAGATCTACTGAGCAGTATACGCCTCTTTTACAGACGATACCTCCCTGTATCCAATTATAGAGAACCCTGAACAAGCCTCAACCGTAATCAATCATGATCTGGCTACAATCGAACATTGGGCTAAGACATGGTTGGTGGAGTTCAATCCAAACAAAACAGAGAGTATGCTAACGTCACGTAAAATCAGCCCCATCCATCCACCCTCATTCTCAGGCGTTTCTAGGATATCCGAAGTCTCCAACCATAAGCACTTAGGAGTCATACTAAATAGCACTTGTAAATGGATCGACCATATCGACCATATTTGCTCTAAAGCCTGGTCTCGCTTAGACTTACTGAGGAGGCACAAATTTAATTTAGATCGTAGTGTCGTAGCAAAAATATATTTTGCCTTTATTATGCCTCTTCTTGAATACGCGGATACTGTTTGGGATAACTGTTCTGAAACCAAAGTGGCCGAACTGGATACAATACAGATTGCAGCGGCAAAGATCATTAGGGGGGCAACCATTAGTGCTAGTAAGTCCTTACTTTATTTAGAAACGCGACGGGACCCATTGCAAGAAAGACGTCGCAAACACACGTTAATCCTTTTTTGAAAATGTATCATCGTATGGTACCTCCACACACCCCCAGTAAAGTTCCGCCACTTGCTTCCTCAACCAATCCATCACTCAGTCTCCGATCAAGTCAAAACCACTGTATTCCTTTTTGTCGGACTGAATTGTACAAGTCTTCCTTCATCTCCAACGTTACTGACCAATGGCATAACCTGCCCCTGTCTGTCCACGAGAACTTGTCATTAATTAATTTTAAGATTTTCCTAAATGATGGTAGTCAACGACCTCCAAGATTCTGTAGTAAGGCGAAATTTCGCACAGATCAAATATATCATTGCATGTTACGAATGGAGGAAAGTAACCTCAATTCACATTTATATGATAATCATTTATCACGAAACTCCTTATGTCAGTGATCACTTTCTCTTGCATTGTCCAGTTTTCACAGACGCTCGTAACTATACAGTTAACCCTTTGAACACTGGTAGTACCTTCCATGCTAGTTAAATGGCGGAAATTGGAAGAGTCCACATCCATTATTTGGGGGTAGAGCAATTAATATTTTCAACGTGCAGCCTTCAGGTTGCACGTTGAAAATATTAATTGTTCTACCACACACGTTCACTTAGTAGCCATCCTACTTAATGAAATTATGACGTATCGTGTTGCAGGACCGGAAAAGCGGTCTCTCGTGTTGAAAGAATTAACCAACTCCCGTTTGGAACAGCCACATCTACGCTCCTTTTCGGTTCAGAATTCTTCAATAACGAAGACAATTGCCTCATCTTTGAAGTAGTACATGACTTTATATTATCAAGTAAGCGATTCCAATGATTAATTTCTAATACAGTAGTAACCCATGTAATATAACTTAATATTATTATAAATGCTATTACCAAACTAGCTCAACATAACGAATATACCCCTCCACGCCATTCAACTTTCCTTGCAGCTCAGCGCCACCTTAATCTGGTAATAGATTAACGTAGATTTAAAATGTAGTTGATTAAAGACAATGACGATGTGTTGTCATGGAATTGTGCTCATAGACTATATTCATAATCTTTTACTAAACGAACTGAATGACATTTCCTATACCTACTTACGCCTTTTTCTAGCTGACCGAAATTTGTTTTGGTTTTTTTTTTTTTTTTTTTTTTAATCGTTCTTATCTTGTTCACCTTGTAGTCTGAATATTCTTACATGTCGTTTCCCGGGGCTCCCTTGCCTCTGCCTCCCGTGTTGGCCAACACCGGTCAGTGATATTAAAAAAAAAGCTCTCATTCAAATCTTATTATCTTTCCAACTTTGGGCTCGGATATATGGCTCGTGTCCCTCCGCTGGAGCGAGCTCGTTGAGCTCGTTCCTGTGGGAGGTCAAGACCTGTGTTTTGGAGCTGAAAATAAGAATGTCTAGTTATTCACGAAGTCTTCTGTGCAACTACCGTATTCTATCCGCGTTGGGCACTGGGTTAATCTGGTGGACGAGAGGCGGGTGCCTCCGGGCGACGACGTGTGATATTTACTACTGACTAATACCAGACGCTTGTGTAATGTATACAAATACTGTTTAAACTAAATACTAAAATCACTCGTACCTGCCATTGTAACTGGTAACTCATTGTAATCTTGTTCTTGGTGGAAACGGCATTGAATAAGCTTATAGCTTCCTGCCGAATCCACATCAATATATGTAACACATTTTTCATATGATTTTGTACTCTTGAAATAAATAATGTTTAACCCTTTACCCAACGCAGACGATTTCAAAATTTGTTATTTTAAATATCATTTTTTAAATTTTTTCAAAAAATATCAACAAAACCATATCATGTGACCCCTCTTTGGAACGAGCTCGACGAGCTCGTTCCAAAGAGGGGTCACATGATATTGTTTTGTTGAAATTGTTCGAAAAATAATATTTTTTCAGCTGCTGAATTTGCATATTACGCTGACGGATGCGGGCGATTCGTTGGGTAAAGGGTTAAACCAACGACTACCATCTCTCCATCCCAGCCATTTCCTCCAAATAAGACCCGCAAGAAACACAGGCGCGGCTAACAATCTTCCCCCTCCTTTCCTCCTTTAACACGCTCAGACATGGTGCAAAATAGAATAATTAAACAGCAAGATAGGGTCGAATGGGGCTTGCCCCATTCAGTCGCTGCGCACCTTCGGAGCGCAAAAAACATTCATTCTTCAACATTATACATAATATACTTACATGAACCCGGAACCGAGTGTGCACCGCACTTTCATTAACGCTTTGACATTCAAATTACTCAAAGCTATCGCTTCAACCCTTTACCCAACGAATCGCCCGCATCCGCCCGCGTAATAAGCAAACTTAGCAGTTGAATAAATATTATTTTTCAAAAATTTTTAACAAAACCATATCATGTGACCCCTCTTTGGAACGAGCTCGTCGACATGATATGGATGTGTTGAATTTTTTTGAAAAATTTAAAAAAATGATATTTAAAATAATAAATTTTGATATCGTCTGCTTTGGTTAAAGGGCTAACTGTATCACAACCAAAATGAGTTTGGACATTTTCTGTTCTTAATATTCTTTTTACTGACAACTCACGCCCACGGTTATCTTAGCGACGGGATTAGTAGCAATAAGACTATGTATGAAATCCAAAACCTTCCGCGAATCGAACTCTTTCGAATAGTCAAGATGGTTCCGAATCGAACCGAATCAGAAAAACGATTCTGAAACTAATCTCGAAGGTTCGCCGGGCCCTATTTATTTATTTATTTATTTATTTATTTATTTATTTTTAGGTGTTTAAGGTCACATATTTCTGCACAATGGCTAATCATGACCGCGACAGTTTTACGGGTAGAGGAAGCCGGAGTACCCGGAGAGAACCACCGAAGAAGGGCGAGCAACTGTCATCTCCCCAACATACTAACTCCACTCAAGCAGGGTTAGCATTGGTTGAAGACAGGTAAACAATTGATTTGCAGTATGCCTCATGCCTCATGCCCACACAGCGTCAGCGGGGGTGAAGTGTCTTGCCCAAGGACCCATGTGTGATTCGAACCGAGGACCTCTCGGCTTGCAGTCTGCACCTCTACTTACTGACCCACTGCGCTCCTCTCCAGGCCCTGAATGTACCAAATGATTACTTTCAATCATAGTTTTAGGTTTCCTCGTGAGGAATCGTCTGCCTCGGGTGAGACTTGTCTCAAACAATCCTATGACTTATCAACAACAGGATGAAACTTGACTGCTCTGCATTGCTTTGCTTTGATAAGTGCCTCACTTTATGAAGACAACAGATTAGGGTTTAATCCCGGGAACGGAAGTTTTCTAATTCTCGTTTTTTAAAGTCAGTCATGGTGTCGGAAATTTTCAAGTTCTCGTTTCTGAATATCAGCATCGACACCCGGGAAATTCGGAGGACAGAACTGGGAATCAAAGGTTGTGGAACGCCAACTTTGATTCTCGATTCTAGCCTATGAATTTCCCAGGCATAAGCCCCAATTTTCAGAACCGGTAACCGGGAAATTCTTGTTCGCGGAATTCAACCATAGATTCAACGGCGACAGTGGCGGTGCCAGAGTTACAAATGTGAGGGGGTACACTTGGGGATTGTGCAGCCCCCTAAGTTGAGAAAAGTTTTAACTGTTTTGCAACAAAATCATGCGAATATGGATATCATTGGACCAAACAGATACCTTGCTCGTTCTCGATTCTAGCATTCATCGAATACTCTTAAGCACTATGTTTCAGTCCGTTTAAACGCGGCATGCCTTGTTGCAATTTGGATCCTCGACTCTTGTTTGTTGTTTGCAGCTAGCGTGTGTGTGTGTGGGGGGGGGGGGGGGGGGGGGTGGCAAACATAATTTCAAAACTTCTCTGATTTAGTGCACTTGGGAATATGGGATTAAGCATACCGACCATTTTCTCCGCAACGTTCAATGCAACAAAAATTAAAATGATTGTATTGTTTTTCTACGCTTGGCGAAAAAAGTGGAGGGTTAAGTATCCCACATACCCCTCCATGGCGCCGCCACTGAACGGCGATGCTGATCTCGGAAGAAATTGATAATCGCCATAATCTCCTAAACTAAAATAGGTAATCGTTGATACCATGGTCTATGGAGCTCCCTGATATCGGCTTTCAGAACCTGGAGACAAAAAGCGATAAAATTCCCGTTTGCGGTATAAAATCTTACAACAGATAGCACGCAGTCGCGAAGAGCACGATGACATTGTATGTGAAGCTTTTATTAATAGGCGAGTACAAATAAACTCAATCTGGTAATAGACTGACGTAGATTTAAAATGTAGTTGATCAAAGACAATGACGATGTGTTGTCATGGGATTGCTCATAATTATATCTCAGCAGAATTGTTTGTTTCATAGGGCTGTAGTTTCTCTCTTCGATGGGAGGATTTAAATGCTTTATTTGTAGCGCAGTACATAGTATTTTTCAATAAAAAATAAACAGAACGTACAAAACATTTTTTTTCCTCTTGATTTACATCTTAAATCGGAGTATAACTCAATCATGTCGTGACTGGCAAGCATGCGAGTCTGTTTATATGACCCTTTTCAACTACGCGTATTTAGTTATGTGTGGAGGACATGCTGACAGTCTATTCGAGGATGACACCAAGAGTATTATATTCTTAACTGTTCCAGTTCTAAATTAGTTTTGGGCGTTAAAATTTATTGGCATGTCTTTGCCTTGTTACAAGTTATGGAAGAGTTTCTACAGGTACGTTTTATTGGGGTTTAACAAGACTTTTGACAGCCAGGATCACACCGTTTCGGACAGTTTTACGTGTGGAGGAAGCCGGGGTACCCGGAGAGAAACATCGAGCAGCGGCGAGCAACTGTCAGACCCCCAGAGTACTAACTCGGCACAAGCCGGTTCAGCATTGGTTGAAAACAAGTGTACCATCGACTTGCTGTACGCCTTACTACACAGGGACACCGCGTCCCCACGTGGACAATCTGGATTAAATGCCTTGCCCAAGGACCCAACACAGTTACCCCTGGTTGGGACCGAACCTTGGACCTTTCGGTTTGAAGTCAGGGCTGGGATGAGTTAAACATTTTCCTTAACACGTTAACGTGTTAAATAATTCTGCGTTAACGAGTTAAATGACGTTAAATGTCAAAATGTTAATAACTTCAGCCACTTTTATTGATTTGAATTTGAATAAAATTGAACTTACGCACAGTTAGTCTCTTGAGTTCCAATGTGTTCTATGTGCCTACTGGCAGCCTACTGGCACATAGAACACACTGGAACTCAGGGGACGAGTAGTTAAGATAGTTCTCTCAGGTTGTCGTAAATTCTAACATTCAGCGATGTTTTCATTTAAGAATACAATCACTGCGGCCGTATCCTTAGAAAGAGACATCCGCCGTTGCTCAAATACCAGTCCTCACATGGAAAATAGGCATTCGGATAAAGCTGATATTGCTGTATCGTCAAATATCGGCGGGTCAACTTCGCCAACATTGGTAGTAGGGTTACGGACATCTAAATTATTCGTGTTCTTCAATTTCGTGAAATGGCGCAAAATTCGACGTCATCGGCAAGCGCAATCCGGCTTGGATAAACACAAGATAACCACGCAATGCTACATATTATACAATTATAATCTTCAAAGTCAAACGTTATTAACTTGGTTAAATTTTTATAACGTTGTTAAAATAATTTAACACGTTAACATTTGAAACGTTAACTGCTCCCAGCCCTGTTTGAAGTCCTATGCCATAACCAATGAGCCACTGCGCACCATTCTGCATGCACTGTTCCATAAACTGTAGCAAGACAAATCCACACAGACTAAAAAATGTTCACTTCTAAGATAACTATCGCACAGTGAATATGAAATCTTCAATTTTGTAACACCTGCACTTCAGAGTAAAGCTCATATTTGGGCTTCCGGGACTCAACCAGTTAAGCCCTATAGGGTTGTAGAACTGAACTATTACTAAACCCACTTATCTGTATGGTGCCCTATTATTATGTTCCCTAACAATACATAGTCATAACGTCAGGATGGCGATGTGCGAATGTGTTCGTCAAGACGGTAGGAGTGCCAGCGTCTAGTGATAAAACGAGAGGCGCATGAGTACGGTATTGACGAACGCATTCACACATCGTGGCGGGTTTTTTTTTTTGGTTTATTACACGCCTCTGTGGCATAGAATCCATTAATTTAACTCTTTACCCAACGCAGACGATATCAAAATTTATTATTTTAAATATAATTTTTCAAATTTTTCAAAAAATTCCAGCAAAACCATATCATGTGACCCCTCGTTGGAACGAGCTCCATGAGATCGTTCCAACGAGGTGTCACATGATATGGTTTTGGTGAGATTTTTTGAAAAACAATATTTTTTCAACTGCTGAAATTGCATATAACGCGGGCGGATGCGGCCGATTCGCTGGGTAAAGGGTTAAACATTCAGACATTCTTTGTTATTTTTTTCCAGTTGACATGCGATTTATCGGCTGTCACCGTGGCTTCCGAATTGATCTGGGTCGGAATTCGACGTTTCCATTGGCCGATTTTGAAAATGGGCGTAGCTTAGTTCTTTTGATGGATCCATGACGTCAGGTGGGAAAATAGTTCGTCTGCGGAAATCCGTACGGAACACGTGTTCCGTACGGATTTGTAAATGTGGAACTGGGGGGAAAGTAAAAGGCTACGCGCGTAATAAAAATACACACGTCCGTATTTCTACGGGTACTATCGTGCAGGGCGATTCGCAGACTTGGGTGTTTAATTTGAAACATGGCTGGCAGTTTTTGTCATTAGAACAGATTTACAAAGTTAGCTTCCTTCAATTTTGTAAAGTTGTCTCTAAATTTAACACTAATGGAATTTTTTCCCCAATCAGTCAGTGGCGGCGCTACGGGGGGCATGGGGGGAGGGGCATCCCCCCAAACGAAGGCTTTGCCCCCCCCCCCCAGTTGCCCCCCCCCCCCCCCCCTCCCCCAGTTGCCCCCCCCCCCCCCCCCCCCAATCATCTCGCATGCATTTCCATCCACCCTCACACACAAACACATTCAGTCACTCTCTCTCACACACACACACACCCCTCTCTTTTTTTATTCCCAATAATTTCCCATACACACTTAGCCCAAAGCCTCAGGCTAGCTGATGAACACATCCAGGCAGTAGAGATTTAAAGACTCGGATGCAGATACTTATAAGTTATAATTAAGTTATGAGCCAACAAAGGCATGTCTATCCATATCCCTTGTCTAAAAAAATTCATGGATTTCGCATTATGACAGACGGGCATTATGAGTCTCTCTCTCTCTCTCTCTCTCTCTCTCTCTCTCTCTCTCTCTCTCTCTCTCTCTCTCTCTCTCTCTCTCTCTCTCACGCACAGACCCACCAGACGCGGATCCAGGATATTTTGAAAGGAGGACCGCTAATTACCATTACATTTAGTCGAAACTTGGACCCAAAGTCCGTAATATAATTTTTGGGTTTGGTACGTCCACAGGACGTACCAAACCAAAAAAGTATATTACGGACTTTGGGTCCAAGTTTCGACTACCTCATAACAAAGTAATGATATGATCCTTTACGTATTTGCCCCCCTTCATGGGAGTCTGCCCCCCCCCCCATATTGCCCCCCCCCCCCCCCCCCCACAAAAAAATTTCTGGCGCCGCCACTGCAATCAGTTTGAACGTTTGACTGCAATTCTCTGTAGAAACCCATTCATAATTAAGAAAACTACGTTTTCACTATCTTTTGATGCTTTGTAACATTTTTCTGTTCACTATATCAACAGTGTACGCATCGTTATATACATACAGACACTATCTTTTCCATTGATATAATAGTCAGGTATTATCTTTTCCCAGGCGAAATAAAAACTTGCAAATTACTGTAAAATCACATTCGCTAAACAAAGAATCCAAGTGGATAGTTACAAAGTTGCTTCTTATTAGCTTGCCGTGCGGCGCGGTGGTGTCGCGGTAACCGGTTCTCGTCAGATCACCGAAGTTAAGCAATGTCGAGCGCGGTTAGTAGTTGGATGGGTGACCATTTCAGCGACTGATTCGTGCTCCCGCGTTGTGTCCTTGGGCAAGGCACTTAACCCCGACTGCCTACATGGGGGGCACGATGATGCTGTGTGCTAAGGCGTACTGCACGTCGATGGTGCGCATGTCTTCAACCGATCTAACCCTGCCTGTGCCGCGGTGCAAAGACCAGAGTTACGATGTTGGAGAGCTGACAGCTGCTCGTCGTTGCTCGGTGATTCTCTCCGGGTACTCCGGCTTCCTCCACCCTTAAAACTGTCACCGACATGATATGACCCTGGCTGTTAATGTGTCGTTAAACCCTAATAAATAAATTAATTAGCTTGCCGTAAAAGCCAAGTTTCCTTTTTTTAATAAATGTAAACAACAGACAGCTCAGAAAGCTGTCTGTTCGTTTATTAAAAATAACAAAAGGAAACCTCGCATTATTTAGAAGTGATTTCATAGAATTGGACACAAATCCAAATTGAAGATGCAAGAGTAGTGACTGGTGTGACACGAAGCGCTAGCAAAGCCCTACTATACGCAAAAACAGGCTGGGAAATTTTGTAAACACGGAGGAACAAAAATAAAATAATACTGTTTTTCAAAATGTATCATAACCTTACACCCGATTATTTGTCAAGGCTAGTACCCAGTGCTATGTCTGTACCCCACGGGTACAACCTTCGCAACGACATGAACCTATCAGTCTCATTTTGTCGAACATCTTCCCATCAAAAAATCTTCCTTCCATCAATTACTAGGCTGTGGAACAGCTTACCTTCTGATACTCGCGAAAGGAACTGCTTGGATCAATTTACTTCATTTATTAATAAAGACAAGATATTTATTCCGAGTTTTTCTAATACCAAAATTCACGCAATTCCCAAATACATCACTGTAGACTACGTCTGGGTTGCAGCAACCTCAACGATCACGTATTCAACAATCATCTGACCACTTCACCACTTTGAAGCAGTGGCGAACGTGAAACAAGCCATCACTTTTTCTTTGTATGACCACTATATTCAGAAATAAGAATTTCAACGCTCCATATTCTACCCTACTGAATAACTAACGACCTCTTGAATGGAAGTGTCCACTGCAACGTTGAAGTAAATTAAATAATATTTGAATGTGTGCATACATATATTGAGGGACCGGCAGATTCAGTCATCATGTGCAGATATCTTGAGCGTAACGAGACGTGAGGAAAGTGAAAAATAAACTGTGTCCTTCTACCACCCGCCTCGGATCGAACCTTTCCTATATAGCTCGAACCTCACTTATATAGCTCGCCCATTCAGGCTGGATAACAGCTCTTCTCTTCCTCTATTATCTCCTTCACCTTTCAGTCTAACACCCTATCACGAACTCTTTATAACCACCTAAACATCAGTACCAGGCTGCTACCTGACAGGATACTTGGTCCATCCCACGAAAGGCAGTATAGATAACATCAATATATATAGATATATTTCGCCATATATTTATAATAACAGTGTAATGTTCTTTGTGGAAATTGTCCACATAAGCGTTATGCTTGCTACTGGATCCACTTTTCTAAGTCGGACTTTTCTCGTCATTTAATTTCTGGGGAGATAATTTATCGACAGTCGATATTCATGACGAGATACGTCTGGGATAATGAATGTGTTGTAACCTTACGACCCTGTAGTTAGCGCGAGGCGGAGACCAACACTGAGGCCGGTGGCTACCGAATGGTTACCTGCGCATCCAGGATATAAGTCACCCACTGCGACTTGGTCCATTCGTTCCCAAAGGAGGAGCATGGTCGTTGGACTATTGGACAGTGGAACAGTCCAACAATCACACCAGCAGGCTTATCCCATGAGCAATATCACAGCAACCATGCATCTTGCAGGTAGGTGGCAGCTCGATGCCGGGAATCCCACGAGGAGGATCCAGGGTCAAGGAACTCATACATATCCCCATCTCAGGACTGGTGATGACATTTTCCATATATCTATGTCTTCTCCAGCACCATGTACAGCATCGACTTTCGAACTAGCAGCACAAGTAACCATCTTTTGTAACAGGGAAGTGGGGAGGACAACCCGGACACGGAAAGGTGACAGTTGGCTTGTGGTTTACAGAGATAAAGATTTACTTAAGTTTTATGATTTATTAACAAAAACAAAACCAGCAACTGTATACTTCACAGGTAACGTGAAACTGAAACCTGGCGACCTAGCAACCTGTATCTCGGTTCTCGATACCTAGAACAATGTTCAGCTACAACTAAATTGAATTTTGTGTCCCTTCTATTAATCCCCTTTTTCTGTGTATGTGTACTCCCGAAGGAGTAGTTTACATAAATGACTTAACCGATCATATCTGACTTTACAGCTCTTTCAAACCAGACATGATAGGTGAAATTCTTAAACCTTAGATCAAATTAAGCCTAGAGTGGTGATAATACACTTATCACACAGCAAAATGGGATTAGCATTTCCTACATGGATGAGTGGGTGGGGCATCTGTGGAGAGTTCATCAAAAATGGGCTGAGGGTCACACCGCCCGGCTTTGACTTAGCTCAACAGATGTAGTAGACATATTCGAAAAACTAGCAAGATTCACTGGTATATGAACCAACTGCTACTATATATTAATCAGACTAATAACACCAATCATGACTGTGAGTCACACTGTCAAATAAGGTGTTCCTGTAAATATCTCAATGTAACATCCTATTTTACTTCCAGTGAATTCAATACATTACCGATTCTGATCAAACTTTACTATTACCTCGGTTAAGTACGTTAAAACTACCCACAGAATAATACACCCAAAGTATGATTGTGAATAACACAGACGGGGCGCGATGGCTCAGTATGTAGAGGTGCAGGCTGCAAGCCGAGAGGTCGTCGGTTCGAATCCCACCTGCGGAAACCGCGTTGTGTCCTTGGGCAAGACACTTCCCTCATTGCCCGCTTGGGGCACGGTGGCGTTGTGTACTAAGGCGTACTGCACGTCGATGGCACAGTTTTATCAACCAATGCTAACCCTGCTTGTGTGGAGTTAGTATGTTGGGGAGCCTGACAGTTGCTCACCGTTGCTCGGTGGTTCTCTCCTGGTACTCCGGGTTCCTCTACCCGTAAAACTCTGACACGAGGTGACCCTGGCTGTCGAAAGTGTCTTTAAACCCAACTAAATAAATAAATAACACCGACGGGTTATGGATGACTCACAGGTACTCGGCACAAGCTGAGAACTCGAAAAAATGACATTTAATAAGGATTTTTGGATCGACTCTCTTCACCCCCCTTAATAGACTAATATATAGAACAAGGTAAACAACATTGAAATCCTCGACAAACCAACCGACCTTCGTTTCATTCGTCTCAAATCTTAACTACGTGGTGTTTTACCAAATACCCGGTGTCATTTGAAAGGTGAGACAATAAGCTTTACGCTTGTGTATAACTTGGCCGTTGGGTGTTCTGGGCTTATTCATAATTACTTGGAATTTCGGGATAAAACACGAAAATCATCAGGTCGACATCGATTGCGTTCAAGTGAATAAGTAGGACATCACCTGAACTGCCTGATTTACGATCAAACCTGAAGGTTTCATGTTCCGATTGAAGCATATTCTTAAATGGCATGTTTCGTGGTGCTCAGTTTTGATCGTGAATTGAATTTAATTCACACAACATGGTCGCAAGTCTCAGATTTACATTATTCTCCGAATAACATTGACAGAGATTTTTCCAGGCCAGCCATGAATAAAGCCTAGAACGCACTCATACATCAACGCTCTCCCATTGGCTACTATTCGCCCAGGGTAAAAATTAACTTGTATTTATACTTAGTTTATCAACGCTTTTGTGTTGCCTAAAATAGTAGCCAATGGGAGAGCGTTGATGTATGAGTGCGTTCTAGGCTTTATTCATGGCTGGCCTGGAAAAATCTCTGTCAATGTTATTCGGAGAATAATGTAAATCTGAGACTTGCGACCATGGTGTGTGAATTAAATTCAATTCACGATCAAAACTGAGCACCACGAAACATGCCATTTAAGAATATGCTTCAATCGGAACATGAAACCTTCAGGTTTGATCGTAAATCAGGCAGTTCAGGTGATGTCCTACTTATTCACTTGAACGCAATCAATGTCGACCTGATGATTTTCGTGTTTTATCCCGAAATTCCAAGTAATTATGAATAAGCCCAGAACACCCAACGGCCAAGTTATACACCAGCGTAAAGCTTATTGTCTCACCTTTCAAATGACACCGGGTATTTGGTAAAACACCACGCAGTTAAGATTTGAGACGAATGAAACGAAGGTCGGTTGGTTTGTCGAGGATTTCAATGTTGTTTACCTTGTTCTATATATTAGTCTATTAAGGGGGGTGAAGAGAGTCGATCCAAAAATCCTTATTAAATGTCATTTTTTCGAGTTCTCAGCTTGTGCCGAGTACCTGTGGGATGACTAAGCTAGAAATCCAAAAATAGAAACACACTGCACACTTGATCAAAGCATTCATAAATTGGCTGTGAATGCACTACCAACCAGTGGATGACTCGCTCAAGGGTAGTCTAGCACTAGCTAGGTACATTCAATCTAAATCATAGATTTCCAATTTAGATATAAAGCATTGGTTGTGAATTACAACACCAACTAAAGGGAAAATATATTTATTACACGCCTGTTCTATGAAATCCCCATCTACAGCAACAGTAAACCGTGCGGAAAATAAAAATCTGTTCCACACATATGTGCGGAACGGATATCGTTGACAGACCATTTTTAAAAAGAAGCTAAATTTCACTGGAATTTTCTACAAATTGTGCAACGCAATAACAATTTGAATCGCTAGGGATAGCTGAAAATCGTCCCCTGAATTCCAATATGTTCTATGTACCAGTAGGCACATAGAACGCATTGCAACTCAGGGGACGAAATATTAAAACGGGTTCCCCTCCTAAATTTGGTTAGCGATAAAACGTGTTGTCTGTGTTATTAGTTGTCACTTCTCCCCCATTGCCCACGTGGGAGCACGGTGGCGTTGAGAACTAAGGCATACAACACGTCGATGGTGCACTTGATGCTTACCCTGCTTGTGTGGAGTTAGTATGTTGGGGAGCCTGACAGTTGCTCGCCGTTGCTCGGTGGTTCTCTCCGGGTACTCCGGCTTTCTCCACCCGTAAAAAGTTCCGACACGAGGCGGCCCTGGCTGTTGAATGTGTCGTTAAACCCTAATAAATAAATAAAGATACCCAGACCAAATACCAACATTTGAGATCAATTCTGTGATCTAGTTATCTCCCTGGATAGACACCACTGCAAATTTTCCCAACCTGGAACAAGGTCTGACACAACACGTTGGTTACCTCCCTTGATAGTTTTTTTTTTATAGCTTTCAACATTAATTTGTTCTCGTTTGCCACAACAAAAGAAGATAATAATATGTTAAGATCTGTGGACTCTATTGTTTATTTAATAAGTAATTAAATTAATAAGTTAATTATTCAGAATGGAGCAAATATCAGAGCCCATGAAGAGACATGAAGGCCCAAGGCATCCGCGAACACATAAATGGACACCCTGTTACACAGAACTCTGGCCCATTATTCATTTGACAAATCAATTAAATGAATACATTAAACATTTAAGTTAACCGAACCAGAACCCATGAATAGACATGAAGGCTCTGGACATCTGTGAACACGTAAATGGACCCCTTGTTGCACAGAACTCTAATCTATTATTTATTTAATAAGTTATTATCACTGCAATTTAATGAAACATTCCTGTTTAAAATTCAACATACGTACCTTCTCGTCTAACCAAAATTTCACTCTAAATAACGTATATACACTAGGGCTGAAACGGTTGGTTCAATTTCACAACCGACTAACCGCAAGCTATAACCGGATAATATCCGGTTATCCGTAGCCATTATTTCACCGAATCTGGGATCAAAACTACAGGAATTGGAAAGCAGTATTCCCAGAAACTATTCCGTAGTGTGTATACAAACGAACGTTGTCGAGTATTCGACAACGTTCGTTTGTATACATACTACAGAACAGTTTCGAGCCGTTACTCAGTACTCACGGAAATTGCCGATCATCAACGAAGTCTTGAACGCCAGAGTCGATTATTTCTCAATGTATACAGCGCGGCTTCGAGGTGTAATCTATCCCAAAGGAAAAGCGGCAGATTTACTACGTTTTAACCGTGGAATGGCGATCACGATCGATATTTCGGTTAACCGGTTAACGTTTTTTTTCCAAATCGGTTAGGTAGGTAACCGGTTTCAAACCGATTATTCGGTTAACCATTTTTCAGTACAAATATACACGGCCAAATCCTTCAAGGGAAAAGATTGTCTGGAGAACTAGATTATGAGCAATGGTAACGTCGGTAAAATATTAAGCTTCTGTAACTGACTAATTAATTTATTCCATTAACTTTCTCAACCCAACAAGTTCCACTTCTAAGCCAATAATAACTCGTCATATAGTGTGTAAAATTGTAAGTACTTTCACAAGACTCAACTTCTCGAGAGCGTTAACTGGTAGCGTGAAAATAAATAAGTGGGACTGGCTGATCCGACAGTTAAAAGACTAAACCTCGATTTTGTAAGAGCACCAATAGTCTACGAAAATAATCTTCCAAGTACAGCTCCTCTCAACACTTCCCTAAAGTATTCCAAAGTTACTTCTAGACAATGTAGTTACAGTCTACAAATGCACCCAACGTCTTAGCTTCCTCGCCTTCAATTGAGCGTTTTGGATAATTCAAGCCCTTTAATGCGTTAAAATAAAAATACCCCGAACCCATTGCCATAGCTGGTATCAATTCCTTTCACTCCTCCTCGACTTCTAGGTATTTTGTCACCCCATACCCCATAATAAATATAGAATAAATAGGTACTTGGGCCGGTAATCATATTTAAACCACGAGTAGGATAAGGGTTTTAACCACTCGGCTTGCCGAGTGGTTAAAACCCTTATCCTACGAGGGATATTTATACCATTCTCTTAATAAATAATCGACCTTGTCACTTAGAACGGAGAAAAAACGACACTTTCTATTGCAAACACACGAGTTTGTTTTCTTTACATCTGAGCCTGTGGGCAGAACTACCGGCCGAACGTGAATGCTTCATTGACAGCTGGACACATAGTCAAAGTTGATTGAATTTACCTTGCTTTTTCAGTCAAATTATTATTAACAATTCTTTGATTTTATTTTAAATATTTAATTGTAGGTATTTTAAACTTGATAAATCATTACACGCCGTAGATAGTACCGCAAAATGTCGTATGTTTGAATGAAACATCGCGAAGAGTGAATGTATCGAAGTTGGCAAATTGCGTCATGCCAATTATTATTATTATTATTTTAAAAAACAGCAGATTGTTACGCATACAAGTTGGGAAATTGGTAAGTACACGCATTTCAACAAGCCTACTTGTGTTGCAAACTCTTTCAGGGTAGGTATTAATCATCAATACTTTCATCCAAGAAATATTTTCATGAGAGAAATAAAAAACAATTTTTTGAAGTATTTTATAATGGAAATATGGAGATAAAAATTCCAGTTGTTGGGTTTGAACTGCGAATTATATTTGAAATATGCTATTGTGAGTCCTTGGGGCAGCATCCGTATAGAGAATTGTCTTATTTTACAATCGGATCACAACTCGCCCTGACGGGCTCGTTGCGATCTGATTGTAAACATGACCTCGAGTCTGATACAAATTACAGGACATGCACATGGTCATGATAATGTATATTTATGACACCTACCTTCAACCGTTTCCGTCTTTTTTTAAACCGCAAACGAGGTACTGCACCGCAAAGGTGGTTGGTAATCAGATGACTAGCGTGGTAGTGGGGTTGAACGCTAAAATTTAACATACAGATAGTAACATAGGCGAGCATGTTATAAACATACCCAATGCTGGAGTAACCAACTAAAGGAATTTTCCTCCACCTCCTATGAAACCTTTTTCCCCTTTTTTCCAATTGTTTTCAAGGAAGCGTCTATATAACTCTATGGTCCCACCCACTAGGTCTTGCGAGGGGAATGTGACCAGTGCATGCTTAGTTTTAATAATTTTACGCCCAAAATACACTTTAGAAGCCTTTTAAACTTAAAAACAATACTCAAAGTTATATAACAATACTCAAAGTTATAGGGTCGGTTGCATGGGAAACTCTTCAAACTGTTGAATAATCATCCCCAAAACAGGGGTAACTGTGTTGTGTCCTTGAGCAAGGCACTTCACCCTCGATTGCCCACATGGAGGCACGGTGGTGCTGTGTACTAAGGTGTACTGCACATCGATGGTGCATTTGTCTTCAACCAGCGTTAACCCTGCTTGTGTGAAGTTAGTATGTTGGGGAGTCTGGAAGTTGCTGCCGTTGCTCGATAGTTCTCTCCGGGTACTCCGGCTTCTTCTACCCGTAAACCTTCCGGCACGATGTGACTGTGGCTGTCGAAAGTGTTGTTAAATTCCAATAAATACACAAAATATAAAGGCGGATAATATTACACTCTTCCAAGACATTATGAGAAACAACGTCCCAGAACTGTGCAATCTGGTCTGTAACAAAATCTCGCGTTTCTTCATATTACGGGAATCCGAAGTCCCGAAGTGATTTATGGTAGTCATTGCGGTACCATTTTAATGTCTGTCTGTTTGATTATTTATCTAATCGGGGACGTATTTGTCATTTGTTTCCATTGTCAAAGTTACTTGTTCACTCATTTTATTTTATTGTATTTTTATAATAATGTTGATGTGAATTGGCAATCTGCCTCATGGAGGTATTTATTGCTTCAACAAAATTCTAAATTCAATTCGATGAAGGCATGCCTTGATGATATAGTTGGGAGATTAGTCAATCTGGACTTGAGCCATGACAGTCGGGACAAATCGGGTTTACACCCCTCCCCAGCCCCCTCTCCCATACCCAATCGGTCCAACGTCCCGGCGCTGAATCAAAACATTTGAAGATGGATTGTGCACATTTTTTGAGCTATTGTTTTTAGACAAACGCCAAACGTGTCAAACCCATTAGTGATAAAAATATGTAAAAGTCTTCAAGATAACCGTGGTCAAAAATGATGTCATTCAGTTCTTTGTGAAAGATGTTTTAAATCACATACTGATGTTGCCAGATGCATTCCTAAGCCTCGATTATTCTTCTGGGTGATCCAAAAAGGTCTGCAAAACAAACCATCAGAATCTGAAACAAGCTTATGTATTGGGATGGATAGAACGCATCAGTTGGGACCAAATTCAAAGATTTAAAACTCGAAGCAGGTAAAAGTGAATTATTGTGGTGAACCAAGTGCAATTTGTAATATTTTGCAAATATGCTATGAACAGCGCTTTAAGACTGTTGAAGACGTTTCAAATCGTGAAGTTTGAACTATATTTTACCAACATGAAATATATCTATTTTGCTAATACGTTTTGCCCACCGTAATTCCCTGGAACGACAATTCTGTTGCCTTCGAGTTACATTCAACTCATTTCAACATGCACCTGCTGATTTAGAGTCTTTCCATGATGTTTCTGTTTATGTATGAAACCTCATTACCCCATTAAACCCATCAACACTTTGATTCTGAGTAGGGTTGTAGAATATAATCTGGTATACAGGAAATGGATTTATCATATGACTCGTCCGTTTTGTTCACTTTAAAACATTTGATATTTTGTTTTCATATTAATCAGTGATAAATAAAGCCTCCGTCAATTTCATTGGTCAATTTTCAAAACTAGACAATTTGAATGGCTGAACAAAATACAACTGGGCCACATTTTCATAATTTGCATAATTAGAGTTGGGAGCTTTCATTGGTCAATTTCAAAACTGGACAATTTGATTGGCTAAACAAAATACAACTGGGTCACATTTGCATAATTTCAGTAGGGAGAATTTACGTTATCTGTCCAATTTCGGGGGGGGGGGGGGGTGGGGAGGGGGTTATATTCTATTAATCTTTTACCTGCAAGAAAAACGCCATTCATTTTTTTTATATTTTCTCTTTTTGCTTCCAAAACATAGGTTATGACCCCTCATTGGAACGAGCTCGACGAGCTCGTTCCAATGAGGGTTCATAACCTATGTTTTGGAAGCAAAAAATGAACATTTTTAGTTATACGAGAATGTTTTTTCCAAGTGTCGTCTGCAACTCAAGTTAGGAGATGGGTTAAAAAGTCATACTAAGTGGGTAATTTGTGCGTGTGTGTGTCACATGATAAATAGAATATGAAATGAGTGTTTTTCTCATATAATATTTATGAAACTCGTCCGGGTTTTCCGTTTGGGCTCGCCAGAGGCTCGCCAAAACGGAAAATTCTTAGACTCGTTTCATAAATATTATATAAGAAAAACACTCATTCCATATCCTCCATATATCTATGTTTACAACTGGACTGCTTATTGGCCATATGTAGAAAAGTGTCTCGCATGACACCATCTGAGGGGAGGGAGTGCAGTTGTTCCTCTAAGTGAACAAAAACAAACAAACATTACTCGAAGGTTCTCAAGTTTCTAGCGCCTCCAAATTGCTGTTGTTACGTCGCTACTTAAAAAGTCATCACTTGACCCCGAAATCCTGAAAAACTACCGCCCTGTCTCTAACCTCTCGTTTCTATCAAAGGCTATTGAGAGGGCGGTGGCTTCTCAGCTGAATGAACATTTAGCTTGAAACGGCCTCTCAGAAGTGTATCACTTTGCATACAAGTTTACCCACTGTACGGAAACTGCACTCCTTCGTGTTCAGAATGATCTATTGCTATCCATTGATGAGGGAAAAGTTTCACTTCGGTCCCGACACTGAAAATCATGCCCGTAGTGTTAGTGAACAGTGCGCCGAAGAGATAAGGGTGTGAATGACAGGTAATTTTCTCACGCTTAATGATGAGAAAACGGAGGTAATCTACATCTGAACGTTTAATCGGCTCTATAAATCTTCTTATTCTAATATTCGCATGGGGAAGCCGAAGTACACCCTACATCTCAAGTTCTATATTTTGGCTGTCTCTTTGACACTTTATTTTCGACAACCATGTCAACCAAATTTGTCGATCAGCATTCTTCCATCTTCGAAATATTAGCAAAATGTGATGCCTTATTGATAAACAGTTCTCGGAACAACTCGTTCATGCGTTTGTAACCACTCGTCTTGACTACTGAAATTCTTTGCTTTATGGATCTCAGCAATGTAACATTGACAAGCTCCAACGAGTACAGAACTGCGCTGCCTGCCTCATTAAAAAAAAACTGTAAAATCATGCCATATCACTCCAGTTCTTTTTAGATTGCACTGACTCCCTTTTAAACGAAAAATTGTAAGTGGGGGGAGGGCAGGCACCACGAGCAAGTCGGAAGCAACCGTGGGAGTCCCAATATGGTTACAATGTGCTGCGCATAGAACTTGTGGCTGAGTTATGTGTATTCCGCCAGGACTAGTTCTCGTGTTTATTCCAGCATGCGACTCATTTCAAAAACTGGAGTCTGATAAGTGCTGTTTGTCGTGTAATTCAGTTTATTTAGGTCAAATCGTGATTCGACATGCTAGCTATGTATGATTCATAGCTTCATCCATTGATCTGGGTGAGTCATTGTTGACATTAGAGTGTATCCGTCTGACGACAGTTAGGTAATTCAGACTAACGTTGGTGATACGATAAATGAGTTAGAATGTATCGGCGACCTTTATACAATTGATGGTCGGTTAACTGTGATATAGGCGTCGAGTGCACCTGTGATTCACAGTGAAGAAAAGAAGCACGTGTTGTTTGGCTGATACGATGTACATCAGGGACCGTGATACAATTAGTGGTCCATTAACCGTGATATAGGCATCAAATGCGCCTGTAATTTCTCGGTTAATTATCGTATGGGCGCTTGTGTTTATTCCACTAAGCGACACAGCCTATCTTATGACGGCGTGTAATATGTTTTATTTGTGACATCGTATCAGTATTTGGCATGCGTAATAAGGCACATTTGTGGAGGCATGCTGAATTGTTGAATGCAGGTGCTTTTAATTCAGACTAACGTTGGTGATACGATAGATGCGTTAGAATGGATCGGCGACCTTTTTTCAATTGGGTGGTCGGTTAACTATGAAGTAGGCGTCAAGTGCACCTGTGATTCACAGTGAAGAGGAAGAGCACACGTTATTTGGCTGACACGATGTATATCGGGGACCTTGATATAATTGCTGGTCCATTAACCGTGATATAGGCGTTAGGTGCGCCTGTGATTTCTCGAGTAATTGTTGTATGGGCGCTTGTGTTTATTTCACTAAGCGACTCAGCCTATATTATGGAGGCATGTAATAAGACGACGCCAAGGCTGTAATTGTTTCCAATAAATGGATGCTGCCCTTTTAGGACGGAATAATGCTTTGCATATAAGATCGTATCAGTTTCCAGCATAGTATATGACCATTCTAGCCTGGATTGTTATTGTTTCCAATAAATTGACGCTGCCCTATTATTGGGCCGATACAATGTTTTGTATATAAAATCGTACCAGTTTTCAACATGGACTAGGACCTTTTAAACGGCCTATCAGTATGAGCTAGCTGCATCATTGGAGAAATGCGCTTCTGAATTATTAGGCTCATACCATTATTTGAGTAAGTAACTGTCATCAAACAGGGGGATATTGTCCCATGACGGAAAGCGACTGAACTTTTCTATACATTTGTGCTTTCTGAGCTTGTGGAGCTTGGAGCTCGCGATAAAAGAGCTGATTTCAGTATAGTACATTGAAATTCGTATGTGCTTCGGTATAACATTTGTTTAGCCTGAAGCCTATTGGTACTTGTCCGGAATTTAATCCGCTATGCCTGACTAGTTTCAACCTTTACGGTTTTATCAAAGAAACAAATACCTCAAGACTTCAATTTGTGTAAGTCTGAGACTACCGATTCTTGGTCGGTAATGTATTGTGGTATATAGGAAATATAGGTCGCTATGGGTGAGCGCCACTTGATACCAATTCGTTGAATGTTACAGCTTTCAGACATGGCTGAGACTTGAATTTGAACACTGCTGTTTTTCAGGTTCTGGGCAATATATTATCAACTGTTTATTGTAATTTCATATATTGCTATTTCAAGGAAATATGATTGATTTTCGGGAGGCGTTGCCTCGACCGTTAATTATGTTTCACACCTTATTCTGTTCGTGTCTGAGGACCAGGTGTTTGTGCAAGACTGAGTGTGTTTTGTTTGCACTCGATTGTTTATGCCTTTTTATGGCTTGTTTGAAACAGCTCTAATTGGAGAACTGAAGTGACTGTCGCACTTTATTGACTTGACTGTCGCTTATGTATGCACTTTAGTGTTTGTGCATTCGTGGCTCATTTGAGTTCGTTCTAATTGGAGAACTATAGCCATTCTAGCAGTCTTTTAGGTCGACTGTCTGAGACGCTCAGTGACTTGTATGTCGCTCTCAGAAGTTTCAAAGCTTGCAGGAAATACACAGAACACTGTGTATAACACGGGCTTGTGGTGTGAAACTCCGATTCAGTTTCTAAATCGCCGACAGGCTCTGCTGTCTGGGATAGAAACCGTCGAGCGATGAAGCTTGCAAGCAGGCTGGAGTTACACAGGCTGTGTACGACACGGGCTTGTGGTGGAAGCTTCAGGGTTTGGCAAGCTGGCGGGCAATAACACACATTAATGCGTTAGCACTGGCTTGTGGTAGGCAAACCCCTGTTGGCTATGTGTAAAGTCTGCAAGCAGGCTGGGAGTATACAGAAAATTCCATATACAACACTGGCTTGTGGTAATGAGACTTTACGGTTTCGAAGCTGGCAGGCAATGTCACATAAATGTGTATTGCACGGGCTTGTGGTAGCGAAACCTGTGATAGCCAACACACTGAACATAAATAAATACAATACAATAGTGTAAAACGCGATTAAATCAATCGAAAAATGCGAATGTGCAGTCGCGATACCTGGTGTTTGATACAAACGAATCTCAGTGGTTTCGTATTCACGTGTGTGAAAATCATAATCGTGCATTGAGAATCAAATTTGTGGAAACTTCAACAGTGTTATCGGTTGATTAAAGATGGCGTCCGAGCTGTACGTGTAGTATACGTGGAAATGAGAACTAATTGGGATGACGCCTTCAGCTTCGGTGACTGAGAGTCACGTGCTGTAAAGGAGAATTCTCATTGGGTGTGCTATTTGCACTCCGACACGCTGATTGGCTGAATCGGTGTGGGTGGCGCCCACATGGATGAAGAATTTTTTCATGATTGAATTCACGAAATGAGATTTAGTTGTTTGTCGACCATCATGAAGGGTCAAGCTCTGACACGAATATTTATGGGAGTAAATATTGGTTAGCTCCCTTGATATGTCAGGAGAAATAAATTCTCGCACCAGCTAATGCTGGGAATAACTGAGTGATACTCCTAGTGTAGGTTGTGTGGCAAGTATATTGCGACTACTAATTGTAGTGAACTGTCGAGTTTAAAGTTTACTTGATTGTGCCCGACAGACGGCCGTGTTTTGTTAATAACAACTTTGTGGCCAGTGCAGATATGATTGTAACAATCGGTTAAAATTAGTAGGCTCCCACTGGGCCTTTTTTATCATTATTGTATGCCACACATGCACTGGTATAATTGTGACAAGTCGCCCGGACAAAACTCTCCAAGCGCCAGTTCTGGGTTTGCACCCAAAACCTCGCGAGACTAAGGTGAGTCCCTCTTATAGGAGCCCGTAAGCTCAGTATAAATGTAAGTGGGGGGAGGGCAGGCACCACGAGCAAGTCGGAAGCAACCATGGGAGTCCCAATATGGTTACAATGTGCTGCGCATAGAACTTGTGGCTGAGTTATGTGTATTCCGCCAGGACTAGTTCTCGTGTTTATTCCAGCATGCGACTCATTTCAAAAACTGGAGTCTGATAAGTGCTGTTTGTCGTGTAATTCAGTTTATTTAGGTCAAATCGTGATTCGACATGCTAGCTATGTATGATTCATAGCTTCATCCATTGATCTGGGTGAGTCATTGTTGACATTAGAGTGTATCCGTCTGACGACAGTTAGGTAATTCAGACTAACGTTGGTGATACGATAAATGAGTTAGAATGTATCGGCGACCTTTGTACAATTGATGGTCGGTTAACTGTGATATAGGCGTCGAGTGCACCTGTGATTCACAGTGAAGAAAAGAAGCACGTGTTGTTTGGCTGATACGATGTACATCAGGGACCGTGATACAATTAGTGGTCCATTAACCGTAATATAGGCATCAAATGCGCCTGTAATTTCTCGGTTAATTATCGTATGGGCGCTTGTGTTTATTCCACTAAGCGACACAGCCTATCTTATGACGGCGTGTAATATGTTTTATTTGTGACATCGTATCAGTATTTGGCATGCGTAATAAGGCACATTTGTGGAGGCATGCTGAATTGTTGAATGCAGGTGCTTTTAATTCAGACTAACGTTGGTGATACGATAGATGCGTTAGAATGGATCGGCGACCTTTTTTCAATTGGGTGGTCGGTTAACTATGAAGTAGGCGTCAAGTGCACCTGTGATTCACAGTGAAGAGGAAGAGCACACGTTATTTGGCTGACACGATGTATATCGGGGACCTTGATATAATTGCTGGTCCATTAACCGTGATATAGGCGTTAGGTGCGCCTGTGATTTCTCGAGTAATTGTTGTATAGGCGCTTGTGTTTATTTCACTAAGCGACTCAGCCTATATTATGGAGGCATGTAATAAGACGACGCCAAGGCTGTAATTGTTTCCAATAAATGGATGCTGCCCTTTTAGGACGGAATAATGTTTTGCATATAAGATCGTATCAGTTTCCAGCATAGTATATGACCATTCTAGCCTGGATTGTTATTGTTTCCAATAAATCGACGCTGCCCTATTATTGGGCCGATACAATGTTTTGTATATAAAATCGTACCAGTTTTCAACATGGACTAGGACCTTTTAAACGGCCTATCAGTATGAGCTAGCTGCATCATTGGATAAATGCGCTTCTGAATTATTAGGCTCATACCATTATTTGAGTAAGTAACTGTCATCAAACAGGGGGATATTGTCCCATGACGGAAAGCGACTGAACTTTTCTATACATTTGTGCTTTCTGAGCTTGTGGAGCTTGGAGCTCGCGATAAAAGAGCTGATTTCAGTATAGTACATTGAAATTCGTATGTGCTTCGGTATAACATTTGTTTAGCCTGAAGCCTATTGGTACTTGTCCGGAATTTAATCCGCTATGCCTGACTAGTTTCAACCTTTACGGTTTTATCAAAGAAACAAATACCTCAAGACTTCAATTTGTGTAAGTCTGAGACTACCGATTCTTGGTCGGTAATGTATTGTGGTATATAGGAAATATAGGTCGCTATGGGTGAGCGCCACTTGATACCAATTCGTTGAATGTTACAGCTTTCAGACATGGCTGAGACTTGAATTTGAACACTGCTGTTTTTCAGGTTCTGGGCAATATATTATCAACTGTTTATTGTAATTTCATATATTGCTATTTCAAGGAAATATGATTGATTTTCGGGAGGCGTTGCCTCGACCGTTAATTATGTTTCACACCTTATTCTGTTCGTGTCTGAGGACCAGGTGTTTGTGCAAGACTGAGTGTGTTTTGTTTGCACTCGATTGTTTATGCCTTTTTATGGCTTGTTTGAAACAGCTCTAATTGGAGAACTGAAGTGACTGTCGCACTTTATTGACTTGACTGTCGCTTATGTATGCACTTTAGTGTTTGTGCATTCGTGGCTCATTTGAGTTCGTTCTAATTGGAGAACTATAGCCATTCTAGCAGTCTTTTAGGTCGACTGCCTGAGACGCTCAGTGACTTGTATGTCGCTCTCAGAAGTTTCAAAGCTTGCAGGAAATACACAGAACTCTGTGTATAACACGGGCTTGTGGTGTGAAACTCCGATTCAGTTTCTAAATCGCCGACAGGCTCTGCTGTCTGGGATAGAAACCGTCGAGCGATGAAGCTTGCATGCAGGCTGGAGGTACACAGGCTGTGTACGACACGGGCTTGTGGTGGAAGCTTCAGGGTTTGGCAAGCTGGCGGGCAATAACACACATTAATGCGTTAGCACTGGCTTGTGGTAGGCAAACCCCTGTTGGCTATGTGTAAAGTCTGCAAGCAGGCTGGGAGTATACAGAAAATTCCATATACAACACTGGCTTGTGGTAATGAGACTTTACGGTTTCGAAGCTGGCAGGCAATGTCACATAAATGTGTATTGCACGGGCTTGTGGTAGCGAAACCTGTGATAGCCAACACACTGAACATAAATAAATACAATACAATAGGTTAAAACGCGATTAAATCAATCGAAAAATGCGAATGTGCAGTCGCGATACCTGGTGTTTGATACAAACGAATCTCAGTGGTTTCGTATTCACGTGTGTGAAAATCATAATCGTGCATTGAGAATCAAATTTGTGGAAACTTCAACAGTGTTATCGGTTGATTAAAGATGGCGTCCGAGCTGTACGTGTAAGTGGGGGGGAGGGCAGGCACCACAAGCAAGTCGGAAGCAACCGTGGGAGTCCCAATATGGTTACAATGTGCTGCGCATAGAACTTGTGGCTGAGTTATGTGTATTCCGCCAGGACTAGTTCTCGTGTTTATTCCAGCATACGACTCATTTCAAAAACTGGAGTCTGATAAGTGCTGTTTGTCGTGTAATTCAGTTTATTTAGGTCAAATCGTGATTCGACATGCTAGCTATGTATGATTCATAGCTTCATTCATTGATCTGGTTGAGTCATTGTTGACATTAGAGTGTATCCGTCTGACGACAGTTAGGTAATTCAGACTAACGTTGGTGATACGATAAATGAGTTAGAATGTATCGGCGACCTTTATACAATTGATGGTCGGTTAACTGTGATATAGGCGTCGAGTGCACCTGTGATTCACAGTGAAGAAAAGAAGCACGTGTTGTTTGGCTGATACGATGTACATCAGGGACCGTGATACAATTAGTGGTCCATTAACCGTAATATAGGCATCAAATGCGCCTGTAATTTCTCGGTTAATTATCGTATGGGCGCTTGTGTTTATTCCACTAAGCGACACAGCCTATCTTATGACGGCGTGTAATATGTTTTATTTGTGACATCGTATCAGTATTTGGCATGCGTAATAAGGCACATTTGTGGAGGCATGCTGAATTGTTGAATGCAGGTGCTTTTAATTCAGACTAACGTTGGTGATATGCGTTAGAATGGATCGGCGACCTTTTTTCAATTGGGTGGTCGGTTAACTATGATGTAGGCGTCAAGTGCACCTGTGATTCACAGTGAAGAGGAAGAGCACACGTTATTTGGCTGACACGATGTATATCGGGGACCTTGATATAATTGCTGGTCCATTAACCGTGATATAGGCGTTAAGTGCGCCTGTGATTTCTCGAGTAATTGTTGTATGGGCGCTTGTGTTTATTCCACTAAGCGACTCAGCCTATATTATGGAGGCATGTAATAAGACGACGCCAAGGCTGTAATTGTTTCCAATAAATGGATGCTGCCCTTTTAGGACGGAATAATGTTTTGCATATAAGATCGTATCAGTTTCCAGCATAGTATATGACCATTCTAGCCTGGATTGTTATTGTTTCCAATAAATTGACGCTGCCCTATTATTGGGCCGATACAATGTTTTGTATATAAAAAATCGTACCAGTTTTCAACATGGACTAGGACCTTTTAAACGGCCTATCAGTATGAGCTAGCTGCATCATTGGAGAAATGCGCTTCTGAATTATTAGGCTCATACCATTATTTGAGTAAGTAACTGTCATCAAACAGGGGGATATTGTCCCATGACAGAAAGCGACTGAACTTTTCTATACATGTGTGCTTTCTGAGCTTGTGGAGCTTGGAGCTCGCGATAAAAGAGCTGATTTCAGTATAGTACATTGAAATTCGTATGTGCTTCGGTATAACATTTGTTTAGCCTGAAGCCTATTGGTACTTGTCCGGAGTTTAATCCGCTATGCCTGACTAGTTTCAACCTTTACTGTTTTATCAAAGAAACAAATACCTCAAGACTTCAATTAGTGTAAGTCTGAGACTACCGATTCTTGGCCGGTAATGTATTGTGGTATATAGGAAATATAGGTCGCTATGGGTGAGCGCCACTTGATACCAATTCGTTGAATGTTACAGCTTTCAGACATGGCTGAGACTTGAATTTGAACACTGCTGTTTTTCAGGTTCTGGGCAATATATTATCAACTGTTTATTGTAATTTCATATATTGCTATTTCAAGGAAATATGATTGATTTTCGGGAGGCGTTGCCTCGACCGTTAATTATGTTTCACACCTTATTCTGTTCGTGTCTGAGGACCAGGTGTTTGTGCAAGACTGAGTGTGTTTTGTTTGCACTCGATTGTTTATGCCTTTTTATGGCTTGTTTGAAACAGCTCTAATTGGAGAACTGAAGTGACTGTCGCACTTTATTGACTTGACTGTCGCTTATGTATGCACTTTAGTGTTTGTGCATTCGTGGCTCATTTGAGTTCGTTCTAATTGGAGAACTATAGCCATTCTAGCAGTCTTTTAGGTCGACTGTCTGAGACGCTCAGTGACTTGTATGTCGCTCTCAGAAGTTTCAAAGCTTGCAGGAAATACACAGAACACTGTGTATAACACGGGCTTGTGGTGTGAAACTCCGATTCAGTTTCTAAATCGACCGACAGGCTCTGCTGTCTGGGATAGAAACCGTCGAGCGATGAAGCTTGCAAGCAGGCTGGAGGTACACAGGCTGTGTACGACACGGGCTTGTGGTGGAAGCTTCAGGGTTTGGCAAGCTTGCGGGCAATAACACACATTAATGCGTTAGCACTGGCTTGTGGTAGGCAAACCCCTGTTGGCTATGTGTAAAGTCTGCAAGCAGGCTGGGAGTATACAGAAAATTCTATATACAACACTGGCTTGTGGTAATGAGACTTTACGGTTTCGAAGCTGGCAGGCAATGTCACATAAATGTGTATTGCACGGGCTTGTGGTAGCGAAACCTGTGATAGCCAACACACTGAACATAAATAAATACAATACAATAGTGTAAAACGCGATTAAATCAATCGAAAAATGCGAATGTGCAGTCGCGATACCTGGTGTTTGATACAAACGAATCTCAGTGGTTTCGTATTCACGTGTGTGAAAATCATAATGTAAGTGGGGGGAGGGCAGGCACCACGAGCAAGTCGGAAGCAACCGTGGGAGTCCCAATATGGTTACAATGTGCTGCGCATAGAACTTGTGGCTGAGTTATGTGTATTCCGCCAGGACTAGTTCTCGTGTTTATTCCAGCATGCGACTCATTTCAAAAACTGGAGTCTGATAAGTGCTGTTTGTCGTGTAATTCAGTTTATTTAGGTCAAATCGTGATTCGACATGCTAGCTATGTATGATTCATAGCTTCATCCATTGATCTGGGTGAGTCATTGTTGACATTAGAGTGTATCCGTCTGACGACAGTTAGGTAATTCAGACTAACGTTGGTGATACGATAAATGAGTTAGAATGTATCGGCGACCTTTGTACAATTGATGGTCGGTTAACTGTGATATAGGCGTCGAGTGCACCTGTGATTCACAGTGAAGAAAAGAAGCACGTGTTGTTTGGCTGATACGATGTACATCAGGGACCGTGATACAATTAGTGGTCCATTAACCGTAATATAGGCATCAAATGCGCCTGTAATTTCTCGGTTAATTATCGTATGGGCGCTTGTGTTTATTCCACTAAGCGACACAGCCTATCTTATGACGGCGTGTAATATGTTTTATTTGTGACATCGTATCAGTATTTGGCATGCGTAATAAGGCACATTTGTGGAGGCATGCTGAATTGTTGAATGCAGGTGCTTTTAATTCAGACTAACGTTGGTGATACGATAGATGCGTTAGAATGGATCGGCGACCTTTTTTCAATTGGGTGGTCGGTTAACTATGAAGTAGGCGTCAAGTGCACCTGTGATTCACAGTGAAGAGGAAGAGCACACGTTATTTGGCTGACACGATGTATATCGGGGACCTTGATATAATTGCTGGTCCATTAACCGTGATATAGGCGTTAGGTGCGCCTGTGATTTCTCGAGTAATTGTTGTATGGGCGCTTGTGTTTATTTCACTAAGCGACTCAGCCTATATTATGGAGGCATGTAATAAGACGACGCCAAGGCTGTAATTGTTTCCAATAAATGGATGCTGCCCTTTTAGGACGGAATAATGTTTTGCATATAAGATCGTATCAGTTTCCAGCATAGTATATGACCATTCTAGCCTGGATTGTTATTGTTTCCAATAAATTGACGCTGCCCTATTATTGGGCCGATACAATGTTTTGTATATAAAATCGTACCAGTTTTCAACATGGACTAGGACCTTTTAAACGGCCTATCAGTATGAGCTAGCTGCATCATTGGAGAAATGCGCTTCTGAATTATTAGGCTCATACCATTATTTGAGTAAGTAACTGTCATCAAACAGGGGGATATTGTCCCATGACGGAAAGCGACTGAACTTTTCTATACATTTGTGCTTTCTGAGCTTGTGGTGCTTGGAGCTCGCGATAAAAGAGCTGATTTCAGTATAGTACATTGAAATTCGTATGTGCTTCGGTATAACATTTGTTTAGCCTGAAGCCTATTGGTACTTGTCCGGAATTTAATCCGCTATGCCTGACTAGTTTCAACCTTTACGGTTTTATCAAAGAAACAAATACCTCAAGACTTCAATTAGTGTAAGTCTGAGACTACCGAATCTTGGTCGGTAATGTATTGTGGTATATAGGAAATATAGGTCGCTATGGGTGAGCGCCACTTGATACCAATTCGTTGAATGTTACAGCTTTCAGACATGGCTGAGACTTGAATTTGAACACTGCTGTTTTTCAGGTTCTGGGCAATATATTATCAACTGTTTATTGTAATTTCATATATTGCTATTTCAAGGAAATATGATTGATTTTCGGGAGGCGTTGCCTCGACCGTTAATTATGTTTCACACCTTATTCTGTTCGTGTCTGAGGACCAGGTGTTTGTGCAAGACTGAGTGTGTTTTGTTTGCACTCGATTGTTTATGCCTTTTTATGGCTTGTTTGAAACAGCTCTAATTGGAGAACTGAAGTGACTGTCGCACTTTATTGACTTGACTGTCGCTTATGTATGCACTTTAGTGTTTGTGCATTCGTGGCTCATTTGAGTTCGTTCTAATTGGAGAACTATAGCCATTCTAGCAGTCTTTTAGGTCGACTGTCTGAGACGCTCAGTGACTTGTATGTCGCTCTCAGAAGTTTCAAAGCTTGCAGGAAATACACAGAACACTGTGTATAACACGGGCTTGTGGTGTGAAACTCCGATTCAGTTTCTAAATCGCCGACAGGCTCTGCTGTCTGGGATAGAAACCGTCGAGCGATGAAGCTTGCAAGCAGGCTGGAGGTACACAGGCTGTGTACGACACGGGCTTGTGGTGGAAGCTTCAGGGTTTGGCAAGCTGGCGGGCAATAACACACATTAATGCGTTAGCACTGGCTTGTGGTAGGCAAACCCCTGTTGGCTATGTGTAAAGTCTGCAAGCAGGCTGGGAGTATACAGAAAATTCCATATACAACACTGGCTTGTGGTAATGAGACTTTACGGTTTCGAAGCTGGCAGGCAATGTCACATAAATGTGTATTGCACGGGCTTGTGGTAGCGAAACCTGTGATAGCCAACACACTGAACATAAATAAATACAATACAATAGGTTAAAACGCGATTAAATCAATCGAAAAATGCGAATGTGCAGTCGCGATACCTGGTGTTTGATACAAACGAATCTCAGTGGTTTCGTATTCACGTGTGTGAAAATCATAATCGTGCATTGAGAATCAAATTTGTGGAAACTTCAACAGTGTTATCGGTTGATTAAAGATGGCGTCCGAGCTGTACGTGTAAGTGGGGGGGAGGGCAGGCACCACAAGCAAGTCGGAAGCAACCGTGGGAGTCCCAATATGGTTACAATGTGCTGCGCATAGAACTTGTGGCTGAGTTATGTGTATTCCGCCAGGACTAGTTCTCGTGTTTATTCCAGCATACGACTCATTTCAAAAACTGGAGTCTGATAAGTGCTGTTTGTCGTGTAATTCAGTTTATTTAGGTCAAATCGTGATTCGACATGCTAGCTATGTATGATTCATAGCTTCATCCATTGATCTGGTTGAGTCATTGTTGACATTAGAGTGTATCCGTCTGACGACAGTTAGGTAATTCAGACTAACGTTGGTGATACGATAAATGAGTTAGAATGTATCGGCGACCTTTATACAATTGATGGTCGGTTAACTGTGATATAGGCGTCGAGTGCACCTGTGATTCACAGTGAAGAAAAGAAGCACGTGTTGTTTGGCTGATACGATGTACATCAGGGACCGTGATACAATTAGTGGTCCATTAACCGTAATATAGGCATCAAATGCGCCTGTAATTTCTCGGTTAATTATCGTATGGGCGCTTGTGTTTATTCCACTAAGCGACACAGCCTATCTTATGACGGCGTGTAATATGTTTTATTTGTGACATCGTATCAGTATTTGGCATGCGTAATAAGGCACATTTGTGGAGGCATGCTGAATTGTTGAATGCAGGTGCTTTTAATTCAGACTAACGTTGGTGATATGCGTTAGAATGGATCGGCGACCTTTTTTCAATTGGGTGGTCGGTTAACTATGATGTAGGCGTCAAGTGCACCTGTGATTCACAGTGAAGAGGAAGAGCACACGTTATTTGGCTGACACGATGTATATCGGGGACCTTGATATAATTGCTGGTCCATTAACCGTGATATAGGCGTTAAGTGCGCCTGTGATTTCTCGAGTAATTGTTGTATGGGCGCTTGTGTTTATTCCACTAAGCGACTCAGCCTATATTATGGAGGCATGTAATAAGACGACGCCAAGGCTGTAATTGTTTCCAATAAATGGATGCTGCCCTTTTAGGACGGAATAATGTTTTGCATATAAGATCGTATCAGTTTCAAGCATAGTATATGACCATTCGGTTTCGAAGCTGGCAGGCAATGTCACATAAATGTGTATTGCACGGGCTTGTGGTAGCGAAACCTGTGATAGCCAACACACTGAACATAAATAAATACAATACAATAGTGTAAAACGCGATTAAATCAATCGAAAAATGCGAATGTGCAGTCGCGATACCTGGTGTTTGATACAAACGAATCTCAGTGGTTTCGTATTCACGTGTGTGAAAATCATAATCGTGCATTGAGAATCAAATTTGTGGAAACTTCAACAGTGTTATCGGTTGATTAAAGATGGCGTCCGAGCTGTACGTGTAAGTGGGGGGGAGGGCAGGCACCACGAGCAAGTCGGAAGCAACCGTGGGAGTCCCAATATGGTTACAATGTGCTGCGCATAGAACTTGTGGCTGAGTTATGTGTATTCCGCCAGGACTAGTTCTCGTGTTTATTCCAGCATACGACTCATTTCAAAAACTGGAGTCTGATAAGTGCTGTTTGTCGTGTAATTCAGTTTATTTAGGTCAAATCGTGATTCGACATGCTAGCTATGTATGATTCATAGCTTCATCCATTGATCTGGTTGAGTCATTGTTGACATTAGAGTGTATCCGTCTGACGACAGTTAGGTAATTCAGACTAACGTTGGTGATACGATAAATGAGTTAGAATGTATCGGCGACCTTTATACAATTGATGGTCGGTTAACTGTGATATAGGCGTCGAGTGCACCTGTGATTCACAGTGAAGAAAAGAAGCACGTGTTGTTTGGCTGTTACGATGTACATCAGGGACCCTGATACAATTAGTGGTCCATTAACCGTAATATAGGCATCAAATGCGCCTGTAATTTCTCGGTTAATTATCGTATGGGCGCTTGTGTTTATTCCACTAAGCGACACAGCCTATCTTATGACGGCGTGTAATATGTTTTATTTGTGACATCGTATCAGTATTTGGCATGCGTAATAAGGCACATTTGTGGAGGCATGCTGAATTGTTGAATGCAGGTGCTTTTAATTCAGACTAACGTTGGTGATATGCGTTAGAATGGATCGGCGACCTTTTTTCAATTGGGTGGTCGGTTAACTATGATGTAGGCGTCAAGTGCACCTGTGATTCACAGTGAAGAGGAAGAGCACACGTTATTTGGCTGACACGATGTATATCGGGGACCTTGATATAATTGCTGGTCCATTAACCGTGATATAGGCGTTAAGTGCGCCTGTGATTTCTCGAGTAATTGTTGTATGGGCGCTTGTGTTTATTCCACTAAGCGACTCAGCCTATATTATGGAGGCATGTAATAAGACGACGCCAAGGCTGTAATTGTTTCCAATAAATGGATGCTGCCCTTTTAGGACGGAATAATGTTTTGCATATAAGATCGTATCAGTTTCCAGCATAGTATATGACCATTCTAGCCTGGATTGTTATTGTTTCCAATAAATTGACGCTGCCCTATTATTGGGCCGATACAATGTTTTGTATATAAAAAATCGTACCAGTTTTCAACATGGACTAGGACCTTTTAAACGGCCTATCAGTATGAGCTAGCTGCATCATTGGAGAAATGCGCTTCTGAATTATTAGGCTCATACCATTATTTGAGTAAGTAACTGTCATCAAACAGGGGGATATTGTCCCATGACAGAAAGCGACTGAACTTTTCTATACATGTGTGCTTTCTGAGCTTGTGGAGCTTGGAGCTCGCGATAAAAGAGCTGATTTCAGTATAGTACATTGAAATTCGTATGTGCTTCGGTATAACATTTGTTTAGCCTGAAGCCTATTGGTACTTGTCCGGAGTTTAATCCGCTATGCCTGACTAGTTTCAACCTTTACTGTTTTATCAAAGAAACAAATACCTCAAGACTTCAATTAGTGTAAGTCTGAGACTACCGATTCTTGGCCGGTAATGTATTGTGGTATATAGGAAATATAGGTCGCTATGGGTGAGCGCCACTTGATACCAATTCGTTGAATGTTACAGCTTTCAGACATGGCTGAGACTTGAATTTGAACACTGCTGTTTTTCAGGTTCTGGGCAATATATTATCAACTGTTTATTGTAATTTCATATATTGCTATTTCAAGGAAATATGATTGATTTTCGGGAGGCGTTGCCTCGACCGTTAATTATGTTTCACACCTTATTCTGTTCGTGTCTGTGGACCAGGTGTTTGTGCAAGACTGAGTGTGTTTTGTTTGCACTCGATTGTTTATGCCTTTTTATGGCTTGTTTGAAACAGCTCTAATTGGAGAACTGAAGTGACTGTCGCACTTTATTGACTTGAATGTCGCTTATGTATGCACTTTAGTGTTTGTGCATTCGTGGCTCATTTGAGTTCGTTCTAATTGGAGAACTATAGCCATTCTAGCAGTCTTTTAGGTCGACTGTCTGAGACGCTCAGTGACTTGTATGTCGCTCTCAGAAGTTTCAAAGCTTGCAGGAAATACACAGAACACTGTGTATAACACGGGCTTGTGGTGTGAAACTCCGATTCAGTTTCTAAATCGACCGACAGGCTCTGCTGTCTGGGATAGAAACCGTCGAGCGATGAAGCTTGCAAGCAGGCTGGAGGTACACAGGCTGTGTACGACACGGGCTTGTGGTGGAAGCTTCAGGGTTTGGCAAGCTTGCGGGCAATAACACACATTAATGCGTTAGCACTGGCTTGTGGTAGGCAAACCCCTGTTGGCTATGTGTAAAGTCTGCAAGCAGGCTGGGAGTATACAGAGAATTCTATATACAACACTGGCTTGTGGTAATGAGACTTTACGGTTTCGAAGCTGGCAGGCAATGTCACATAAATGTGTATTGCACGGGCTTGTGGTAGCGAAACCTGTGATAGCCAACACACTGAACATAAATAAATACAATACAATAGTGTAAAACGCGAGAGTGAAATAGCGATTAAATCAATCGAAAAATGCGAATGTGCAGTCGCGATACCTGGTGTTTGATACAAACGAATCTCAGTGGTTTCGTATTCACGTGTGTGAAAATCATAATCGTGCATTGAGAATCAAATTTGTGGAAACTTCAACAGTGTTATCGGTTGATTAAAGATGGCGTCCGAGCTGTACGTGTAGTATACGTGGAAATGAGAACTAATTGGGATGACGCCTTCAGCTTCGGTGACTGAGAGTCACGTGCTGTAAAGGAGAATTCTCATTGGGTGTGCTATTTGCACTCCGACACGCTGATTGGCTGAATCGGTGTGGGTGGCGCCCACATGGATGAAGAATTTTTTCATGATTGAATTCACGAAATGAGATTTAGTTGTTTGTCGACCATCATGAAGGGTCAAGCTCTGACACGAATATTTATGGGAGTAAATATTGGTTAGCTCCCTTGATATGTCAGGAGAAATAAATTCTCGCACCAGCTAATGCTGGGAATAACTGAGTGATAGTCATAGTGTAGGTTGTGTGGCAAGTATATTGCGACTACTAATTGTAGTGAACTGTCGAGTTTAAAGTTTACTTGATTGTGCCCGACAGACGGCCGTGTTTTGTTAATAACAACTTTGTGGCCAGTGCAGATATGATTGTAACAATCGGCTAAAATTAGTACGCTCCCACTGGGCCTTTTTTATCATTATTGTATGCCACACATGCACTGGTATAATTGTGACAAGTCGCCCCGACAAAACTCTCCAAGCGCCAGTTCTGGGTTTGCACCCAAAACCTCGCGAGACTAAGGTGAGTCCCTCTTACAGGAGCCCGTAAGCTCGGTATAAATGTAAGTGGGGGGGAGGGCAGGCACCACGAGCAAGTCGGAAGCAACCGTGGGAGTCCCAATATGGTTACAATGTGCTGCGCATAGAACTTGTGGCTGAGTTATGTGTATTCCGCCAGGACTAGTTCTCGTGTTTATTCCAGCATACGACTCATTTCAAAAACTGGAGTCTGATAAGTGCTGTTCGTCGTGTAATTCAGTTTATTTAGGTCAAATCATGATTCGACATGCTAGCTATGTATGATTCATAGCTTCATCCATTGATCTGGTTGAGTCATTGTTGACATTAGAGTGTATCCGTCTGACGACAGTTAGGTAATTCAGACTAACGTTGGTGATACGATAAATGAGTTAGAATGTATCGGCGACCTTTATACAATTGATGGTCGGTTAACTGTGATATAGGCGTCGAGTGCAGCTGTGATTCACAGTGAAGAAAAGAAGCACGTGTTGTTTGGCTGATACGATGTACATCAGGGACCGTGATACAATTAGTGGTCCATTAACCGTAATATAGGCATCAAATGCGCCTGTAATTTCTCGGTTAATTATCGTATGGGCGCTTGTGTT
>CM062297.1:78230149-78412226 GCA_031216915.1 Pictodentalium vernedei
TTCAAAGAAGTATTTGGGGTCACATTCAGTTAGACATGGTTCATCAACACTACAAAGGAATGAAGTCATGAGAGACGAATTTTATGGAACTCGGGACATGGCTTGAACAAACTTGAATCTTACCCCTCTAAGGATGCTGCATACCAAATATCAAGAGCATTCATCTGCTGCATTTGAAGAAGATTTTTAAAGAAAATTCCTCATTCTGAACTACGTTATCATTCGGGCTCCCACAGTGAGCCCAAATATGAACCCAGGGACTTGGCTTGAACAAACTTGAATCTCACCCCCTAAGGATGCTGCATGCCAAATATCAAAACATTCCGACTGCTGAATCTGAAGATTTTTTAAAGAAAAATTCCTCATATTGACTTATAGATTCGGGCTTCCACAGGAGCCCAAATATGGACCCAGGAACTTGGCTTTAACAAACCTGAATCTCACCCCCTAAGGATGCTACACACCACATACCAAAACATTTCGACTGCTGGATCTGAAGAAGATTTTTTAAGAAAATTCCTCATTTTGAACTAAGTTACAATTCGAGCTCCCACAGTGAGCCCAAATATGAACCTAGCAGGGTTCATACACTTTTCAGAGAATCAAATTTCATGACTTTTCCAAAACTTTTTAAAACAAGAGGCCCCAAGGAGCCTTAATCGCTCACCGGCCAAAGTGGTTCAAAGAAGTATTTGGGGTCACATTCAGTTAGACAAGGTTCATCAACACTACAAAGGAATGAAGTCACGAGAGACAAATTTTATGGAACTAGGGACATGGCTTGAACAAACTTGAATCTTACCCCCCTAAGGATGCTGCATACCAAATATCAAAAGCATTCATCTGCTGGATCTGAAGAAGAAGATTTTTAAAGAAAATTCCTCATTCTGAACTAAGTTATCATTCGGGCTCCCACAGTGAGCCCAAATATGAACCCAGGGACTTGGCTTAAACAAACTTGAATCTCAGCCCCTAAGGATGCTGCATGCTAAATATCAAAACATTCCGACTGCTGAATCTGAAGAAGATTTTTAAAGAAAAATTCCTCATATTGACTAAGTTATAATTTGGGCTCCCACAGGGTGCCCAATTATGGACCCAGGGACTTGGCTTTAACAAACATGAATCTCACCCCCTAAGGATGCTACACACCACATATCAAAACATTTCGACTGCTGGATCTGAAGAAGAAGTTTTTTTAAGAAAACTTCTCATTTCAAACTAAATTACAATTCAAGCTCCCACAGTAAGCACAAATATGGAACTAGGGACATGGCTTGAATAAACAAACTTGAATCTCACCCCCTGAGGATGCTGCATGCCAAATATCAAAACATTCCGACTGCTGAATCTGAAGAAGATTTTTAAAGAAAAATTCCTGATATTGACTTGGCTTTAACAAACTTGAATCTCACCCCCCTAAGGATGCTGCCCGCCAAATATCAAAACATTCTGACTGCTGGATCTGAAGAAGATTTTTTAAAGAAAATTCCTCATTTCAAACTAAGTTATAATTTGGGCTCCCACAGGGAGCCCAAATATGGACCTAGGGATTTGGCTTTAACAAACTTGAATCTCACTCCCCTAAGGATGCTACACACCACATATCAAAACATTTTCCGACTGCTGGATCTGAAGTAGAAGATTTTTTAAGAAAATTCCTCATTTCGAACTCAGTTACAATTCAAGCTCCCGCAGTGAGCTCAAATATGGACCTAGGGACATGCTTGAACAAACTTAAATCTCACCCCCATAAGGATGCTGTATACTAAATATCAAAACATTCTGACTGCTGCATCTGAAGAAGAAGATTTTTTAAAGAAAATTCCTCATTTTGAACTAAGTTATCATTCGGGCTCCCACAGTGAGCCCAAATATGGACCTATGGACATGGCTTGAACAAACTTGAATCTCACCCCTCTAAGGATGCTGCATACCAAATATCATAACATTCCGACTGCTGGATCTGAAGAAGAGGATTTTTAAAGAAAATTCCTCATTTTGAACTAAGTTATAATTCGGGCTACCACAGTAAGCCCAAATATGAACCCAGGGACTTGGCTTGAACAAACTTGAATCTCACCCCCTAAGCAAGCTGCATACCCAATATCAAAAGATTCTGCCTGCTGGATCTTGAGAAGAAGATTTTTAAAGAAATTTTGCCTGAAATGCACCATGTTCAAATTTGGGCTCCTTTTCTGAGCCCAAATATGAACCCAGGGGGCCAATTTTTGAACAAACTTGAATCAGATCCACCCCACAATGTTGCAAACCAAATATCAAAAGATTCTGCCAGCTGGATCTGGAGAAGATTTTTTAAGAAATTTGCCTGAAATGCACTAAGTTTGAATTCGAGCTTCTATAGTGAGCCCAAATATGAATCTAGGGGGGCCGATTTGAACAAACTTGAATCAGATCCACCCCACAATGTTGCATACCAAAATCAAAAGATTCTGCCTGCTGGATCTTGAGAAGAAGATTTTTTAAGAAATTTGCCTGAAAAGCACTAAGTTCGAATTTGGGCTTCTATACTGAGCCCAAAAGTGAATCCAGGGGGCCGATTTTCACAAACTTGAATAGATTCACCCCACAATGTTGCATACCAAATATCAAAAGTTTCTGCCTGCTGGATCTGGAGAAGATTTTTCAAGAAATTTGCCTGAAATGCACTAAGTTCGAATTTGTGCTTCTATAGTGAGCCCAAATATGAATCCAGGGGGCCGATTTGAACAAACTTGAATCAGATCCACCCCATAATGCTGTATACCAAATATCAAATGATTCTGCCCACTTGTGTGGGAGAAGAAGATTTTTTAGTAATTTCTCTAATATACATAGGGTGCTATCGGAGTTATGCCCCCTATGGAGCCCCAAGTGGGCATGTCCATTTCATTTAAACAAACTTGAATTGACATATAGTAATGAACATCCATACCACGTTTCGAGCAAATCGACCTAGCGGTTTCAGAGGAGAAGTCGTTTGAAAAATGTTCACGACGCCGGAGAGACGACAACGACAAGTGATAAGTTTAGCTTCCTTTGGTGAGCTAAAAACTATGAAAATTGAAAAGTTGTGTTTTTCTGAAATTTATTAGTCCCTTTATAACTGCTAATCAATTTATCCCCACTGCTAATCAATTTTCCAGGACGACAAAACTGATACATGTAATGAAATTTTCAAAAACAAAAAAATCCCTGGTTGCACATCTCCAAAGTATGTGTAACCATATCCTAAAGTTTCAACTCTCTGCATCAGAAACTGTGGGAGGAGTTGATTACACCATGAAGGTACCCTCAATTAAAAAAACACAGGAAATTTTCTTAGCTGATAAAGGGTATTAATTTTGTGAAAAAAATTTTTTTTTTTTGCAAACTTTACAGATATACCATATCTTCAAGTATGAGTAACCATATCCTGAAGTTCCAACCGTCAACATTAGAAACTGAGTGAGGAGTTAATTACACCATGAAGGTACCTCAATTAAAAAACACAGGAAATTTTATAACTCAATAGCAGACAATAATTTTGCGAAAAAATATTTTTTTCAGCAAACTTTAAAGTGTTGTACATCTTCATTGCGGGTTGGTCTCGCTATGCCGGTCGGCAGAAATTAATTAACACCACTGACGCCAATAAAATCAAAGTATAGTTATTATCAAATATGTGTGTGTTTTTTTAGCTTGATTAGAAGTTTTCATCGGCGTTGTGATTGTGTTGTGATTTTCGCATCAACAATTTTGAGATGTGTTTTTTTGTATTTTTTGTCTTTTTTTAACATAATTTATTAAAAAAACACACACATCTTTGATGAAAACCATGTATTTTTAGCTTGATTAGAAGTTTTCAACGGTGTTGTGATTGTGTTGTGATTTTTGCATCGACAATTTGGAGATGTGTTTCTTTTATTTTTTTTTTTGTCTTTTTTTTGTACTCCCCGAACTTCACGTGTATAAAGTGTATAAATATGCAGCATTATTTACTTACTCACATCATTTAGCATGGCTAACGCTCAAGTGAATGTTAACTTTATTCCCAACAGACTTGGGGGCAGAAATCTAATATTCGAAGGGTTCAAATACAGAATAAAATCTAGAAACAACGACCGGATACATTGGACATGCTGCCAGTCAGGTTGTAGAGGGACCATCAACACAATGAATGACATTGTAACAACACAAAACAACCAGCATAACCATGAAGCAGATATAGAGCAAGTAGCAGTAGATGCATATTTGGCAAAGCTGAAACGTAAAATGATAGATGGATCCAACACTGCTTCCTCTATTTACCAAGAAGAAATTGCAAGTAAGTATCCTAAGTATTTATTTATTTTTGTTCAATCAAGAGTACCGTTTTGTTTCCGAGGCGTGTCACATTCATTCATTCATTCATTCATTCATTTGAGGAATGGAGAGAGACAGAATAGAGATGGGAGAATAGGGCGAGACTGTGGTGGGTAGGGTGGGGTGAAGATAAACTATTAGCAATCATTCATTCATTCATTCGAGAGATAGAGAGAGAGAATAAAGATGGGAGAATGGGGGAGACTAGGGGTGGGTGGGGTGGGTGGGGTGGGGTGACGATAAACTATTAGCATTTTTTACATAACCTAGTTTCTTTTTTCCAGACCTACGTAGAGAAGATTTTGACCCAGGGTTTATCGCCAAGATACCCACATTCTACAGTGTGAGATCAGCACTCTACCGCTCCCGTTCAAAATCAAGACCACCATTACCACGTCAACGATCCCATATAGATCTTCCTGAAATATACACAAAGACAACTGCTGGAGAGGACTTTTTAATAGCATGTGATGGGGACAACAACAAGATGCTTATCTTTGGAACTGAAAACAACCTACAACATTTATCAAGTGCGGAAATTTATTTTTGTGATGGAACATTCAACAAGTGCCCTGATGTTTTTTATCAATTGTACACTATTCATGCTTTTGTGGAAAATAAGATGTGCCCATTAGTGTTTGGGCTACTGCCTAATAAAACTCAGCAAACTTATGAAAGATTTTTCCGACTTGTTGTAGAGAAAGCCAGTCAATTCGGCATCAACCTTACACCAAGACAAGTTTTTACGGACTATGAAACTGCAGCTCAAAACGCCATTCAAATAACTTTTCCAAACGTGACCCTCAAAGGATGTTTCTTTCATTATGGGCAGGCTGTGTGGAAACATGCCCAGAAAAGTGGTTTGAAAACATTGTTCCAGGATGACGAAGAAGTTCAGTGTGTGGTGCGGAGGGCTATTACTCTTCCGCTAGTTCCTGTTGAGCATGTCAGCGTTGCGTGGTTTTTAACCCTCGAGGAGGCTCCTGTAAATGCTAGTGTAGAACAGTTCACTGACTATGTGACAAGTTATTGGGTGGAAGGTGACCATGGACGGTTAATGTGGAACCATTTTGACACAGTTGGGCCACGCACGACGAACCATATCGAGGGTTGGCACCGGAAATTAAGTTTATTCATCGCCGGGTCACATCCCAACATTTTCAGAATGATAGACTTCCTCAAAAAAGAACAGTCATTCCAGGAATCAACAATAATTCAACTAAGTGCAGGAGGAAAACTGGCACCCAGGAAAAAAAAGTACAGAAAAATTGACAATTCTCTGGAACATTTTAAAAGAATATTTCAAGCTGGTGAAATTGGACTACTCCAGTACCTGAACTCTGTTTCGCACAGTACTGGATTTTAATTGAATATATAGTGTTGTGAATAATTATAAATTTTATTGTCTCAAAAGGTTCATTTTTTACAAAATTACATTCAACTTTTCCTCTCCAAAACAAAATTACATTCAACTTTTCCTCTCAAAAAATAGTTATCAAATGTCATTTTATTTGATAACTATTTTTTGAGAGGAAAAGTTGAATGTAATTTTGTAAAAAGGTTCATTTTTTACAAAATTACATTCAACTTTTCCTCTCAAAAAATAGTTATCAAATGTCATTTTACCGTGATTAAGTCCAGTCGCATTAACCAACTTCATCATTAAATGAGTAAACGAATAAGAAACGGACTATAATCCTTCTCCCTTTGATGTACTTAATCTTCACACATTTTTACTAAACAATAGCAACCGGCATAGCGAGACGACCCCCTTCATTGCACATGTAACCATATCCTAAGGTTTCAAATCTCAACAATATAAACTGTGAAAGGAGTTGATTACACCATGAATGTACCCTCAATAAAGTGCACTGAATTAAAAAAAAAAAAAAACATTGGAAATTTTAAAGTCGATAAATTGACGGGCAATAATTTTGTTGAATAAAATTTTATCGGCAAACTTTAAGGATGTTGCAGATCTTCAAGGCATGTGTAACCATATCCTAAAGTTTCAACTCTATACATTAAACTGTGGGAGGAGTTTGGATACATCATGAAGGTACCCTCAATTAAAACACACATGAAATTCTCTAAGTTGAAAAAGGGAATTAATTGTGACATAAACACACAGAGTCGTCTGATCTTCTGACATGGTAATGAGTTCAATGTAGTCTTGCATTGAGCAAAATTTCAGATGACTGTCTTGAACGGTTGAGTGTAGAACAGGATACAACTTTGGAATGGATGGACTGACTGACGGACACCAGGAATATTATACAACCTGCCAGGTAAGCAGGGGTATAATGAGTAAAAGAAAAAAAAAAGAAACATGAATTTAAGGCCCCACAAAGTAGATCTTCTGTTTCTCAGGTCATTCTTTGCATGTGGGCAGGTGGTTTTTTATTGTATTTTTTTATTTTTGTAATTATTTTTTTGCCATCATGTGTTTGGTTCGTTTTATGTTTTAGGCCTCATAATCCACAGAATAGCAAGAGTGGTGGTGTATTTTGTCCCTTGAGTGCAAGAACGTTGAGCATTGCAAAGCCTTGTTTAACTCAAGGGACAAATTTATCAATTTTGTTAACTTGGGTAAAATATCTGACATGAACCATTTAATTATTATTTTTTTAAGTTTGCTCTGGTTATAAAAAGAAAGCAGTTGGCAGCCAAAAGGACCATTTAGGAGGGCCTGAGAAACAGATTTTTAACTTTTTCAGGCCAAAACTGAAATATTTATAAGAAGAGACTCTTTTGTTAAATATAATTCACTTGTATGCATTTGTTTTGCATCATTTGTTATGATCGGAGCATCAAAGGCCTGTGATTTGACATGGAATTCCCCGAAACAGAAAAATATTTCAGTCCTATTTCTGCGATTTTAGGCCAAAACTGATTCCCTTCTGGGAGGCTGGGAACTATACTCAATTTAGGCCAAACAAAAAAAAGGAATTGATTCTCAGGCAATTTTTTTTCAAATCAGTGAGGGAGGGAGGGAGGGAGGGAGGGAGGGAGGGAGGATTTTATTTTTATTTTTTTTTTTTTTTCGTGTAAAGGGTTGAGTCTACTCAGAAAATCTTTTTGCTGTCTTTCCACTTGAAAAACAGAAAAGGTTGTACTTTAGTGTAATTATAGTATACCTTTTATAACTAACTGATGTAACAACAGCTAACAGGATTTGTATTTTATTGTTCTTTTTAATGTATAGATCTGTCAAACATCATGATCCATTAGAATAGGCCCCAGTAAGTAATGCTTGGGGTAGGAGTCCTTTAAAATGGGAAACATGGCTCTAAATGATTGGTTAAACTTGAGTTTATATCGGTGTTGCGGCCATTAGTAGCCATTGTGCAGAAATATATGACCTTAAACACCAGCAAATAAATAAATAATTAAATCAAGATCCAGTATAAAAGAATTTTCCTTGTTACAGTTTATGGGAGAGTGCCTCTGGGCACTCTCCCATAAACTGCAACAAGAAAAACCAATTTACTGCAAACACAGCTAAATAATTATATGTCGAGAAATGTGGAAAAATGATCATTCCATGTTTTCACAAATTCTTAAAAAAACATGACATAATAAAAATGTCTAATGAGGAGGTTCAAATCCAACGAGGGAGGGCCTGAGAATCAAAACATTATTTTTTTTTAGCCTTACATGATTTTCCTGAGCATTCCAGGTGAGTTAACATGGTGGAAGTAAACAGAGAACTGTTTATACACAGGCCAAATACTGTTCAACTGATTCTCAACAATGGCCGCTGATCGATTACAGGTTATTTGAGCTCACAATTAACCAATTCCAATGCCAATACATTTGTAATACTGTGCACTACTAGACAAGTCGAGGCTCGAAAGAACTACATTAAACTGTACTTATTTTATGGGTTTACAGTCTGTTCACACACTTGGGTGGTAAAAGTGGCTCTCAGAGCCACATTTACAACCCAAGTGCACGCAACTGGTAATTTTTACTGTGTCAATGGAGTGCAACCTTCACTTTTCCGGTATGAACTAGCAATTGCTGCAAGTACGGTCAATTGTAAGCTTTATGTGTCATTCAACTTGTATATCCCCTAAAGGGGCATCAATAGAGATTAAAAATACACATTGTGGTGGTTTTTCAACTTTATTGAATGGTATCATTGACATCATTTTACATTAACAATTGAACAATTGCAGAAAATAAAATGTGGTTAATGAATCATTGGCAACAATTGGTTGAACCGATGTTCCAGGAGCTGTTGCTGTTATCATCCAATTGCCCACAATTGGGGTGGCAGATTCCGATATCGGTGGAACATTACAAATAAAGAATGGTTGTTTGCAGGTTTGGAAGACATTTTGTCACTTGCGCGCTTGCACAGATGTCATCTATGGAGCACCATACTCACTCTTTCTTTTTTTTTGTTGTTATTTGGCTTAATGTGGGGGGGGGGGGGGGGGGGTGGGGGGGAGGGGGGGGGTGAGGGAGGGGGGGGGGTCCAAATTAAGTGTTTGGTCTAAATTCTGTCGACATGAGCATTCAGCTTATCTGGGCCAGTGGTGATGGTGGATAAATATATATTTGTATGAAAAGACAATAATATACACTTTGCAAAATCACTTCCCTTGAGTATATGCAGTGACAATTTTAGCTCTCCTACCAGTGCATCTTAACCCTTTACCCAACGTAACGGCCAAAACCGGCCAGCGCTATTCTCAAAAATCGCCAATTAATTTTCAAAATATTTTCATTTTTTGTCTCAAAAACATAGGTTATGACCCCTCGTTGGAACGAGCTCGTCGAGCTCGTTCCAACGAGGGGTCATAACCTATGTTTTTGAGACAAAAAATGAAAAATTTTAGTTATTCAAGAATTTTTTTTGCAACTGTCGTCTGCTTTTCATGTTAGGTAAAGGGTTAATAAATTTAGGTGAGCTATTTTTTAACTCGACTTGTGTGGACAGAAAATAAGTATTGTCTGTATTCATGTGGAATAAATACACAGAACATCATGATGCGTGAATGCATTAGTCAATACGGTACAAGTGCCAGAGCAGGATACGAGAGGCACAGCTTTCGAGTTCAATCCATCTGCAAAGCGTGGAGTGCCGTACTGAAGACTGCATTCTCACATCATGCCGTTCTGTGTTTATTACATACTTTTGACATAGAATCCATTAACTTAAAAATTCAAATATCACACACAGAAAATTCCAAACCTTAAAAAATTCTATTTTTCCAAATGATATTCGATTTATCAGCTAAAATTGCTGCTTCTGAACTGATCTGGGTCAGAATGCGACATTTTGATTGGCCGTTTATGAACATGGGGGGAATTTAGTTCTTTTGATGAATCCATCATCAGGTGGAAAAATAGTCTGTCAACAGAAATCTCCATACAGAGTTTAGGGCTCGGTGGTTTTCCGGTGTTCCAGTTCAGTTCCGTTTTTTGCGGCAAACCAAACTAGAGGTACTGTGAGCAAGCTCACAAAGTGATACCCCCCGTGCCTCAGTTGTAGCCTTTTTGGTACATTAAAATGTTTAAGTTAGATTATCTCCCCTTGGAAATGTCAGAACGGAATTATATTGCTTCATGCACATCTTCATATGGAGTTCTTCCATTGTATAAAGTTTCATGAAAATTCTTCAAACGGTTTAGGAGATGATCCAGCAAAAAACGACCAAACAGTTTTACTGTGTTTGTGCATAAACTGATCAAATTACAGTTAACACCAGAAGTCCTGTCACGAACTGTGCGCTTATCTATAGGCTTAATTGCGCATAGGAAATACACGCAATTGCCATATCGAATTGCATCCAAAGCACAGCAGGTTCTCCTGGTTATTTATAGCAAACAGAGGCAATGTTTCTGCCAATGGACCTCCGGGTTACCACAGGCCATATGTACAGAATTTGATAGTCTTACTATGGTCATAACGCATAGATTAACGTGCCGATCAACGGGCTATTTGGGCGCATTTCATGACAGGACTTCTAGTTTTAACTGTATCTTACTGGGAGGGAACTGGACTAGCGACCACTATAGACTCTTGCCTATCTGGCAAATTCGACGTGTTCTCATTGTCCCATTTTCTCCCTTATTGACTTGTCCACCGAGCAAGTTAATAAGGGACAAAATCTGACAATGAGAACACAACCAACATAGTCTACATGAACTTTATTCGGTTGTTACCCTTAAGCTTAAAAAAACCCAAAATCTGTTTCTCAGGCCCCCCCCCCCCCCCCCCCCCTCCCGCATGGTCTTTTCGTTGCCGCATGTTCTCTTCTAATGAAAACTTAAAAAAAATAAAAATTAAATGGTTTATGTCTGATATTTTATCCAATATAAAAAAATTGATAAATTTGTCCCCGGAGTGCAAGAAGGCTTTGCAATGCCTTAGTATTGCAAAGCCTTTTTGCTCTCAAGGGATGAAATACCCAAGCTATTCTGTAGATTATGAGCTCTAAAACATAAACCAAGAACATGAAGGTTTGATGGCAAAGAAATAATTACAGAAATAAAAAATAAAATGAAAGTGTCAATGACACTGTAGCTCAACTTGACAAACTTGAACTTGGTAAGTTATAAATGAAATGGCGAAACTGAAGATCATTGGTACCAATGTTATCTGATGAAATTTCAACATAACAGCATTGAGTGTGCACAACGTCAGTAAACTGTAAGACTGGCTAAAGGAAGAATGTTGATACACAAATGCAGTATGTTCAGAGGTTATTGTAAATGGCAACCCATTTCACAGAAATGAATGCTAATCAATAGCTCTTATCTAAAGGTCTTGCCTAATGAGCACACCAAGTTCAAAAACAATCCTATGATAAATGTAGCCTGTAGGCCATGTCAAAGAAGAATGTTGATGCACAAATGCAATAAATTCAAAGATTGTTGATAACAGCAACAGTTTTTGATGGAAATGAAAAGAAAATCAATAGCTCCTATCTTTGTCACCCTGCATAAGCACACAAAGTTTCAAAACAACCTGATAATGAATGTGCCCTCTGAGGCATGCCAAAGTAAGATGTTATTGCACAAATGCAATAAGTAGAAGGTCATTGCTTGTGGCAAAGTTTTTTTTTCTTTTTTATGGAAATTCATAAATATACCTTGCAGAGAGTGCAAAAGGGATAAGTTGATGCACAAATGCAGTAAGTTCAAAGGCTGGTGATAACGACAATAATTTTTTATGGAAACGAAAAAAAGCAATAGCTCACATCTAGAGGACACCCCAACACACATACCAAGTTTCAAAGTGATCCAATCATAAATGTGTCCTGAAGGGTGTGTTAAAGGGAAATATTGAGGTATGACTAAACGGAGTTCAAAGGTCAGCGGCAACATCTTTTGACAGAAATGGAAGAAAATCGACAACTCCCATATAGATGTCAACCCCCCACAAGCACACCAAGTTTGCAAGCAATCCAATCATAAATGTGCTCTGCAGGGTGTGTCAAAGGGAAATATTGATGAGTAACTGCACTAAGTTTTTACTAAGTTCATCAGAGGTTGTTGGCAATGGCAACTATTTTTGACGGAAATGGAAGAAAATTGATAGCTCCATTACAGAGGTAACCCCAAACAAACATATCAAGTTTGAAACCATCCTGATCATAAATGTGCCCTGTAGGGTGTGCCAAAGGAATATGTTGATCCCTGACTAAACTAAGTTCAAAGGTCGTTGCCAGTGGCAACATTTTTTTATGGAAATGGAAGAAAATCAATAGCTCCTATGTAGAGATCAGACCAAACAAGCATGCCAAGTTTCAAAACAATTTGATCATAAATGTGCTCTGTAGGGTGTGCCAAGGGAAAATATTGAGGTCTGACTAAACTAAGTTCTAAGAACGTTGAACGTGGCAACATTTTTTGACAGAAATGGAAGAGAATCGATAGCTCCCATCCAGAGGTCACCCCAAACAGGCATGCCAGGTTTCAAAGCAATCCGATCATAAATGTATCCTGTTGGGTGTGCCAAAGGGAAACATTGAGGTCTGACTAAACCAAGTTCTAAGAACATTGGTCGCGGGAAAAATTTTTTATGGAAATTGAAGAAAATCGATAGCTCCCATCTAGAGGTTACCCCAAACAAGCATACTAAGTTTCAAAGCGATCTGATCATAAATGCGACCTGTGAGGTGTGCCAAAGGAAATTGTGGACGTACGTATGCCCGGACAAACATATGTACATACGTACACCAAGGGACGAGAAGTGATGGCAATATTCAGCTAATAAAAAACCTCCCGGCTGCATAAAATTTTACAAATAATGGCCTGAGAAACAGAAGATCTACTTTGTGTGGCCTTATTTATGTTTTTTTCGGGCAGTAAAGGCTTAGCTACTGATCCCCTAGAACCCAAGGGAAATTAAGCTGAGCCCAATACATACAGCACTTTTGTGATGTGTCGTGTTGTACAAACTCTTGCAGATTTTTTAAGTTAAGGAACCTGAAGTTTTATTCACTATCTGTTCTTAAGACATAGAAAAACCGAACCGAAACAGGTTTTTTCCTGGAAGCGAACCGAACCGAAACCGAATCTGAAAGATCAAAACCTCCAGCTCTTAAGGGAGTTGTAAATAAAGAAATGGAGGAAAAGTAATAGGTGTCTAATAGCCTTGAATAGCCTTACCCATGTGTATAGGTGAAGTTTTCTCTTGGTGACACTATATGACAATCTTGAATACTGCCACATGAACCAAACAGTTCCAGTAATTCATTCTGTGGAAATAAAAATTTAAATTTTACAAACTTCTGTATCTTATCATGCCTACCACAATTGTTTATAATTAGAATTAGTGTTCACACAATTACCAAAAAAGGGTGCTGACCAATTACTGGTTACTTGAGCTCACAATCGGCTGGTTCCTATATCGATTGTAATACCATGCACTACTAGACAAGTCAAGGCTCGCAAAGAACTATATTAAATTGAACATATTTTAGAGTGTTTACAGTCCATTCACTCTGACATAAGTCGAGACTCGAAGGAACTACATCAAATTGAACATATTTCAGTGTTAAACTCCATTGACTCATGTCCAGTAAAATTACCAGTCGTGCACACTTGGGCGGTAAACGTGGCTCTCAGAGCCACGTTTACCACCCAAGTGAACACAACTTGTAATTTTTACTGTGACCTGAGTCAATGGTGTGCAACCTTTACTTTTACGGTTTACCACCATTGCAGCCATATTAAATTGGTTATCCGATCTAAAATCGAAAAGAAGCTCCCTTTAGACCAAAATGATGCATAATCAAACAAGATCAATCTTGCAGAACTTTAGTTAAAGAGTGGAAACCAATTTCAAGTGTATTAACATTGGAGGTCACTGTGACACTGACCTTTGGCACATCATGGTCAAAATAAATAGGCTTCTTCTACTCATCATATCTGACCCACATATGAAGTTTGGTAAAGATCCAGCTGGTAGACTTTACTCAATTGACAGAATGCGGTGGAAACCTGTTTCAAGTACATTTAACGTTGAAGGTTACAGTGACTTTGTCCTTTGGCACATCGACATCAAAATGAATAGGGTTCTACCTCACACCATACCTAACCTCCATACTGAGTTATATCAAGATCAATCTTGCAGAACTTTAGTTATAGAGCGGAAACCAATTTCAAGTTTATTTAACATTGGAGGTCACTGTGACCTTGACCTCTGGCACATCATGGTCAAAATAAATAGGCTTCTTCCACTCATCATACCTAACCCACATACGAAGTTTGGTAAAATCCAGTTGGTAGAACTTTACTTAATTGACGGAATGCAGCGGAAACCTGTTTCAAGTACATTTAACGTTGAAGGTCACAGTGACATTGTCCTTTGGCACATCAAAATCAAAATGAACAGGGTTCTACCTCACACCATACCTAACCTACATACTGATTTATATCAAGATCAGTCTTGCAGAACTTTAGGTATATAGCAGAAACCAATTTCAAGTGCATTTAACATTGGAGGTCTCTGTGACCTTGACCTTTGGCACATCATGGTCAAAATAAAGAGACTTTTTCCACTCATCATACCTAACCCACATATGAAGTTTGGTAAAGATCCGGTTGGTAGAACTTTAGATAATTGAAGGAATGCAAATAGTTAACAGACGGTCGACGGACATGGTGATAACATAATGCTCCTCCTCAATGAGGCCGGCGGCATAAAAACTTAAACATTACAAACCTTAGTGACATCATTTGGTATGTGACCAACAAATGCTGAATAAGTCTGTCGTTTTGTGCCCCTTGGCCGATAAGGATCATTCATGGCAGGTGTCCATAAATTTTGACAGTTTCATCTGTTTTAATTGCTTATCTGGAAATTAATGAAAAAGAATACAGTAACATTCCACAATCCCAGTATTAGAGATAAATACATATATATATTTATACCCCCCACCCCACCCATCATTGGGTCACTCCATTAGCAGAAACAAACATCTTTTTTTAGGCCTTAGTGTTGAAGTGTGCATGCTGTACCATGGCTTGCAAGCAGGCAAATAGGGAATTCACCAATCAGGACTTTGATGGGTTAAAAGGACACCACCTACCCGAAACAGCTTCCGTGATTCTTTGTGAAATGAAGGACTAGGTCACCAGAACGATCAGCAACATAAAAACATGCCCCAAGGACCATTTCAGTCCCTTTACGGAAAAGGACTCCATATTGAACTCCATACAGTGGGTAGAGCTGTAGGTTTTTAAATTTCTTGTTTGGTTTCGGTTTTTCAGGTTGAGTAAAAGCTCAGTTCAGTTCGGTTTTCGGTTTGTTCATGAGGCCAAATAAAATTCAATAAAACTCATTCTGTATGTCCGGAATCATAACTGAATGGCAGTGAAATTGAATGAAACCCAATGAATGCCCGAAATAAGCTATAATACATGAAGAATCAGGAAGGCCAATATAATAATTACCTAAATATACAGAACTTTTATTGTGCTTGGCCATTTTTCGAGGTCTGACACCTACTCGCAACTTGAGGAAAGCTGCAAACACAACTAAGCTGAAATGTTGGAAATTCACAGAACGTAGCCATCCCAGAGTAGTGAGAGTACCCAGACACTGCCATTCGCAGTGTCTGAATACTCTCACTACTCTGGGATGGCTACATTTTGTGAATATTAATAAAAACGAAAAAACCTTAGATTACGGGATGTCGACGGTTTCAGTTTTTAAAAAAAAGAGAATAACCTCGGTTCGGTTTCCGTTAACCAACAGCTCTAACAGTGGGTTGACTCAGCAAATTGGCATTCAACAAAGGCAGAAGTTCAATCCATTTGTAAGCTTGTAAATCACTTCAAGACCACTCTAGAATTAGTGGGTGTCAATTTCATGAATTATGAGACTGAAAAATTTGAAAATTTTATTATTTATTGGGATTTAAGGCCACATACTTATGCACAATGGCTAATCGTGACCGTGACAGCTTTATGGGTGGAGGAAGCCGAAATACCCAGAGAGAACCATCGAGCATTGAAGAGCATATGTCCACTCCTCGACATTCTAACTCTCTTCAAGCTCTGCTCAAGCATGGTTACAGCAGTTGAAGACATGTGCACCATCAACGTGCTGTATGCCTTAGTACATGGCGTCATCGTGCCCCCATGTTGGCAACCGGGATAAAGTGCCTTGCCCAAGGACACAATGTGGGTCATCCTGGATGGGGGATCGAACTCGGAACCTCTAGCACAGAAGTCCAACAGTCTACCACTGAGCCACCGCGCTCCCAAAAAAATTTGAAAAGCAAATAACAAATGAATGGAGTGACCTCATAATCGTGGGAAAACATTTCTTTGGAAACTTTAAAGTACAATGCCCTTGGCAGAAACTGTTCAATTTTCAGAGGGAACAATTTCCAAATATATGTTTATTGGCAGATATTGTATTTGCAATCGCACTCAGCAACAGTGCTGTAAGAATGTGGCTTCAGCCATCTACAGTTAAAACATGAAGTCCTTCGAGCTTATCTAGGCTTAATTGCGCGTAGGAATTGTGCGCAATTGCCATATCGAATGGCATCCAATTTCTCCTGGTTACTCATAGCAAACACAGGCAATGTTTCTGCCAATGGACCTCCGGGTTACCCGGAGGTCCATTGGCTGAAACATTGTTTGTGCACAGGCCATATGTACAGAATTTGATAGCTTTACTATGGTCATAACGCATAGATTAATGCGCAGATCGGCGTGCTATTTGTGTGCATTTCATGACAGGACTTCTAGTTTTAACTGTAACGGCCATGCTAGCAGACAGGTGCTAAACAAAGAAACATCAAAGTATGGAAAACTTGTTACGGATACGTGTCAATGACATTGATTTTGAAGAAGATAACAAGAGAGCCATTCTTGACCACACAGTGATAACGTATATAGTACGTGAAGAGTGAATTATCACTAAATCACCCACAGAGTGGAGATTCCACCCAACCAAAAATTGCAAATTTATTGCAAAGCATAACCAGCACCAGCAAAGTTTCAGCCAATGGTAAACCCGGAGGTCCATTGGCTGAAACATTGCTTGTGGTTTTTTTTGCCAATATATACAAAATTTGAAAGTTATAGCTTGGGTGATAGCTCCACTCTGTGGGTGATTTAGTTACAATGCACTCTCCACGTACTGTATGTCCACGAGATGTAAACGTAAAGCTGAAGTTGACTCAGATCTTGTGCTCAGCAAACGACAAAAGTGCACAAGACAGCAGTGATAATGATACTAGTGGTAACTCTAGTGAAATTGATTGTAATTTGTTTGTTGACAGTGATTTCAGATCCGAATCCAACTTTTCACAAAGCAGGGATCCTGAAGTGCCCTAAACTCATAACTGACTGTACTGACGCCGGTTTTACTGTAAGGCATCTCCTGTTGTCGTGAATTTTCACAAAAAACTAATGTAAAAACAATATATCTCTTTTCCCATTCTATGATAACATAATTAAAGAGAATGTGTTTGTTTCAGAGATGAGGTTGTGCATCTTTCATAAACCTTAGAAAATGCCCAGTTAATTGAAATCTGCCACAATAACTGGAATGCAAGCACTGTGAAAAAAGTGTGCATGCAAATCCTGATAGAGGTGAGTGATAAATGGCTCTCATGCACTCTTCAAACCATAAGGCCTGCTGTATATTGAAAACACAGTATTACCATGATAATGTTGAGAAAGACTTCTAGACTGAGCCAATGAGCCACAAATACTCAATGTTTCTACACTGTGATCCTTCAATATGTGTATTACAAACTGAAAAAAATGACATGGACTTTGGTTATTTTAACACAAGAAATTGCAACATGCAAGACGTTTTTGGAAGAGCCAATTGTCAGTCCAAATAACCAACCTTGAGCAATTTTTGCATGATGCCCAAGCCAGAAAATAAGCAATCTGTCATTTGCAGAATGAGGTTCCCAGAAGGCGAATTTGCTGATGCTACCCCATACAGTGGGCCAATTTATCTTCTGGGTACCTCTTTCTGTTTAGGTTTGAGACCCTGATTCACATTGAGGTTCACAGAGGGTAAATTTAGTAATGCTACCCTGCTGTGCAGGGTAGCATCATCAAATTCACCCTCTGGGGACCTCATTTTGTAGATGACAGTCTGCTTATTTTCTGACTTGATGATGCCCAGTAACACCTTGCTTTAACATTGGTGAGAGGTGAAGGTGGAGTCATACCAAAAACCAAGAACAACCAAAAGAATCAAGAACAATATAAAATTAAATTTTGAATGCTTTTATTCACTAATAATATTTATTTATTAATATTTATTTATTGGTGTTTTAAGGTCACATATTTCTGCACAATGGCTAATCATGACCGTGACAGTTTTATGGGTGGAGGAAGCCGGAGTACCCGGAGAGAACCACCGAGCAACAGCGAGCAACTGTCAGCTCCCCAACATACCAACTCCACACAAGCAGGGTTAGCAGTGGTTGAAGACAGGTGCACCATCGACGTGCAGTATGCCTTAGGACACAGCGTCACTGTGCCCCCATGAGGGCAATGGGGGTGAAGTATCTTGCCCAAGGACACAACGCGGTTGCAGCAGGTATTCACTAATAATAATGAATGTTATTTTACTATATTAGTACAACATTCTACAGTTGAAATAAGAAGTTCTGTGACTGTAATGTGCACTATTTTGAAGTAATAGTGTGCTGAGTAAACTTGTACATGCTAATGGTTAACCATTTGCATGTATTTGGAGTCAGAATATGCCATGTGTTGTTGTGATGGTTGCTTTCAGAAGACTCTTTTAACAAGGGTTAATGTTTTTATTACCTTACTGACCTGCTATAAGGCCATTCTCGACAGTAAGCCCAGTCAACAACTTTACTGCGTACGATTTTATGGGGTTGCAGTTACACCAGCATTTACAGTCCAGCCCATTTAAGGAATAGTGCATAGCTTGTTGTTGACTCCGCCCATATAGTGCCCAGTGAGGTGATTCAGTTCCCAACGCGAAGCGGAGGGAACTACACCACCTCACTGGGCACTATATGGGCGTAGTCAACGACAAGCCATGCACTAGTCCTTATATTATATTGAACAACCCGAAAATGCAAATTAACCAAATAATCTACAATCCAAATTGTAAACATGTAATGATGTATTTATTTTAAACAATAAAGGAGAAATGAGAATAATGTGTGGATATTGATAACTGTTCGACACAATGATACTATTCCTTGCCTCTGCCTGTGTCTCACTTCGGGTTCTAAGGGTAGATCACGACTTGTCTTCGACTCGTCGTGATCTGCCCTTGGAACCCAGAGCTCGACTCGGATACATATTTTGTTTTTGTACATCCATATAATGGTAATAATCTCTATTTATCGGAACGTATCACCTCGGAAAACTTTGCGGCTATTCTTGCGACACTAAAAAAACGAAGTGTGTATTTTTTATGTAAATCGAATTGTCTAATTGGTGGCCTGGATTTTCTGCCACCATTTTGGATAAATCGTTGCTTTGTACGTTTTTATAACCAGAAAATGCATATAGTGTCTGTGCTAAAAATAGAAAACATATAGTGCCCGCATGTAGTGACCCTTCAGCTATGTGCTGGACAACTACACGAAATAGGGTATTACCTATCAGCCAATCAGAATGCAAGGAAGTCACATGAGGTATAATATTATGGACGATTTTAGCCATGCAAAGCTTTTTATGTTAAACGAACTGACATAGTCGATGTATTTGTTGATGATGATGCAATTAAAGTTTGGATTTTCCTTTGTCTACCCAGCTTCATGCGAGTCCTCGAGACTATGTTTACATAATTGCAGTTTAAACTTTTATAAATATAAAGCTCTAAATCTTCAAGGTCAAAAGGAGAAGGGGGTGGGGGGCTGGGAGGGTTGGGGATGGCGAGTCTTTCTTTCGCATTAGCTAATGATGGTATCAAGCACGAATTGGGGTGATGTAAAATGAAATAGAGATATTTGTGTAAGCAATGAAATGGCCTACTTAAATGTGTAAAATGAGACGATTTAAAATTTATTTTAAAAAAGGAAACGGAACTGATCAGACCAATAGCTCAGTTTGGGTGTGCAAAAAGCCATATTTCCAAATCACAGGTAGAATGAACCTGCCAAAAGTCGAGCCCATCTCGTTCGAACCATTATCCAGATGGACCGTTTGGAGAGAAGGGGGTGGGGTTGCACTGGGGAGACAAAGGTTTTTGTGTACCACGCCACACTGGGTATCACGTGTATATTGGGGCAGGAAACCTATTACACCCATCCTTTACGGTATTTACTGAATCTGTAGGTCATAGTCCAGGTCGAACAAGCCAAGGGAGAGTGCCACCAAATCATCAGAAGCAGAGAATCCAGACAGACCACAAAGGCAGGAAGAACAAGAGACAAGGTGGGGAAGGGAAGGAAGACAAGGTGGGGAAGGGAAGGAAGAGGAAGGACTGCCACAGCCAGCAGATGACCTTAGAGGTCCACCGGTGGGGCACTAGGGCCATGACTGTCTCAACCAAGTCCCAATAGTGGGATTCGGGTTGGGGGTGGCAGTGAGGCCTGCTGCAACTGTGTTGCTCGGGCCCAGTGGGCCTGAAACTTAAATGAAATCTTAACCTACAGGGGGTAGGACTACCAGTGATTTAGCCGGTCAGGGCATACCAGCCCTGCAATATGCGTAGTGAAAAAATATATTAATCACATTTTACTTATGACATCCGACCTCTAGTCCTTTGCCGAGTGCTATGTGAATGGCACGCAGCCTTCAGAAACATACAGTTAAAACTAAAAGTCCTGTCATGAAATGCGCACAAATAGCACGTTGATATGCACGTTAATGTACGCGTTATGGCCCAAGTAAAGCTATCAAATTCTGGACATATGTCCTGTGCACAAGCAATGTTTCAGCCAATGGACCTCCAGGTAACCCGGAGGTCCATTGGAAGAAACATTGCATGTGTTTGCTATGAGTAACCAGGAGAACCTGCCGTGCTTTGGATGCCATTCGATATGGCAATTGCACGCAATTCCAATGCGCAATTAAGCCTAGATAAGCGCACTAGTCGTGACAGGACTTCTAGTTTTAACTGTACACTTTCAACAAATTAAATATTTTTTCAACTCAAGATTCTTTGGACTTAACCCTTTACCTAACATAAAAAGAAGACAACACTAGCAAACAAAATTCTTGAATATTAACGCATTTTTTTAATTTTTTGTCTCAATAACATAGGTTATGACCCCTCAATGGAACGAGGTCGATGAGCTCATTCCAAAGAGGGGTTATAACGTATGTTTTTGAGACCAAAAATGGAAAAATACTGAAAATTACTTGGTGATTTTTGTGAATATCGCTGGCCAGTTTTGGTCGTTACATTGGGTAAAGGGTTAATCATGTTTTTGTTATGAAAAAATAAATATCTCTTGGAAACGGGCCAAGCTTGTTTGAACAACAGTAAAGGAAGCTGTGAACCAAGCGCTTATCTGCAATTGTAACACAAGATCTAACCAGTGAGAGACACAATCTGTCAAATTCACTTGCATGAGCCGCAGTGAGATCACAGATAGGCACGATTGTTTTCCTAACTCCTTTGTAGGAGTTCGCAGACAATGAAAACCCAATGTGGGTTTCAATAACCAGTGTAATAATTAGTTTCATTGGCTGTACCAAAAACAACAGACATTTTCCCAAAAACCTACTCTGTTTAAAACACATGATTTCAACCCTGTTCATCAAACTTTGAAAAATTGAGTCTCAGAGGACTGCCTTGCAACTCTGCGTGTGGGGAGTTGGCTACGAAGCAGGGCTCAAAATAAGCAGTGTCTCGTCGCTTTTTGCTATGTAAAACTTGCAAAAAGCTACACAATGTTCAGTTAGGTATAGCATTTTGCGATACAAGATAATCAACTGCAGCCGTTGATTATCTTGTATCCGAAAATGTAAATGAAAATTTGCAAACAAATTTGAAATCTAGTTCACTGATGCTTTACTTCTGATTGTGGAACATTCCAGGCATACATGTAACTCAGATTAACTCTCCATCACGCATCATTAGCAACTTCATATGTAAGATGAATTCTATTGGTTTAAATTCTTCCTGTTTTTACAACATTTTGCATAAAATGTACATTAAAAATAACTTCAAGCCCATCAAATTAAAAATCCCAACTTCCATTTTGAGATCTCCATTGAACAACCAAGACATTATTTGAAAATATCTAAGTCCATGCAACCCTTAAAGGCAGTTCAGTTGAAAAAAACACAGTAAATGTTTCATGTGTTGCAGATCATTTGGAAATGCACAGAAATGGATGGAAACTATTCTATCTACTTAGAAGAATTCAATACAAAACAGCATAACATAACTCTGGTATACAAAAATATCAATGTAATTTTTACAAAATGCTATTCATTCTTTGGAAATTTGTAGCATTTTGCTGTGCAAAGAAAAAAAGTTATTTTGAGCACTGCTACGAAGAAACCCTCCTCTTGCCCCATCAATATCAACAATCACACAACAGTCACAATATACAATTGCGTATTGCTATCTCTCTCTACCCATAACTTTTTTTTTTTAAAAACACAGGCATGTACATGTGGGACAGGCTGTTCATAGCAAGTATACCGAGTTTTTTGATTTTGTCATTATAGAACACTGGACCGGCCAAAAATCACAACCAACTCATGCGTTATTGCTAGAAAAATATCGTGATATTCAGGTACGGACATGACGCAAATATCACCCAAATTGCGCGTTACTAGTGCGACCAGATTTGCACTTTATTGTAGACTATACTATATATGTAGGCCCATCACCAAGAAATGTGGTAACTTCGACTGAAATATATTCAAAATCTTTCATTTCTACAGTTAAAACTAGAAGTCCTGTCATGAAATGTGCACAAATAGCACGTTGATCTGTGCATTAATCTGCGCGTTATGACCATAGTAAGGCTATCAAATTCTGTATATATGGCCTGTGCACAAGCATTGTTTCAGCCAATGGACCTCCGGGTAACCCGGAGGTCCATTGGCAGAAACATTGGCTGTGTTTGCTATGAGTAACCAGAGGAACTTGCCGTGCTTTGGATGCCATTCGATATGGCAATTGCACGCAATTCCTACGCGCAACTAAGCCTTGATAAGTGCACAGTTTGTGACAGGACTTCTAGTTTTAACTGTAAGTGTGGCAGCTGGGTAAGAAAGAAAAGTATTAAAACAAAAGTGTTTCAAAACATACCTAATGTTATTTGTGTTGTGCATTTTTTATGAATCCCATGAAAATAATTGAAAACTGAAGGCAGCCCAGTTATTTTATGTTTAATCAGTATTCAGCAAACTGCGTTGCATGACTGCAGTCACTGATTTTTTGTTTTCATAAAGGGATCACAGTTATTCAACCAGAGCATCCTGATTACATATTCATAAGCTGTATTATTTTGTTTCTTCAGTCACAGGTGTGAGAGCCGACATTGTCAAAACACAGTGGCTTCTAGTTTTGAGCAGATTCATTGCAAATGGTGTCTCAAGAAAAGCCTGTTAATTATAAATGGGCATGTTCTGTCAGGCGGTTACGCGTAATATAAGGCAGTGTACAGTTGAAACAATTAGGCAGTCCTGTCACACTACTGTGCACTGTTCTAAAGAAAAAGTGTGCTGGATAAGTGCACTCCAGTCCCTCTCAATACCACCAGAAATACTTGCAAACTTTCATCACACGGACCACTGGGTGCAACCCAGTGATCCATGTGATGAAACTATGCATGTGCATTATATTTTTTATTACTTTGCAAAACCGTCCTTCTTTATTTCAGAGGAATATTTCCTTTTACTGCAGATGGAAGCGTGTTAACTAACGAGCATGTTCTGCGCTAATTGTGACAGGACTTCTAGTTTCAACTGTAAGTATATATGTTTCCTGAAGCTAGTGATGCACAACACAACAGTAAACGATTTCATTTCCTACTATGGTGATGTGATTAATTGTAAACCAGAAGCTCAAGTGAGCCTAAAATGATCAAATTGTCAAAACAGATGAGTGAATCAGCATGTGATCAGCAGCAAGAGCAATTTTTTTTGATTTGCTATGACACAACCAAAGGCAACTTTTTTGGCCATTCATTTCTGCTGGTCCTAGGAAAGCTTCCTAGCAAACTCTGTTCTGTGAAGAATTTTCAAGAAATTTTCTCATATTGCTCTAAGTTAAACTTTGGGCTTCAATAAAAAGCCCAAATATTAACCCAGGGACCTGATTTGAACACCCTTCAATCTAACCCTCCCAAACACCAAATATCAAAAGAATCTGACTGCTGGATCTGAAGGAGATGATTTTAAACGATAATTCCCCATATTGCACTAAGTAAATATTTGGGCTCCCTTGGAGAACTCAAATATTAACCCAGGGACTCGATTTGAACAAATTTGAACCTTACACCTCTAGAGATGTCACATACTAAATATGAAAGGATTCTAACTAGTGGGTATGAAAAAGAAGATTTTTAAAGAATATCCTCCATATTCCACCACGTTAATAATCAGGCTCCCATAGGAAGCCCAAATATTAACTCAGGGAGTCGATTTGAACAAATTCAAATCTTACACCTCTAGAGATGTCACATACCAAATATGAAAGGATTCTCACAAGTGGGTCTGAAAAACAAGATTTTTAAAGAAATTTTCTCATATTGCACCAAGTTAAAATTTGAGCTCCAATAAAGAGCCCAAATATTCATCCAGGGATCCCATTTGAACAAACTTGAATCTAGCACCCGCCACCCCCCCCCCCAACTCCCCCCCCCCCCCCCCCCACCCTAGAGATGCTGCATACCAAATATCAAAAGAATCTGATTGGTGGATCTGAAGAAGATTTTTAAAGATTATTCCTCATATTGCACCAAGTTGATATTTGGGCTTCCATAGGAAGCCCAGATATTAACCCAGGGACTCAATTTGAACAAACTTCAATCTGACCCCTGTAGAGATGTTGTATACCAAGTATCATAAGAATCTGACTGTTTGCTCTGAAGAAGAAGATTTTTAAAGCTTATTCGCCATGGCACCTTACATGAAAGTGTGGGGGGGGGGGGGGGGGGGGTTGCTTTGAACACACTTGTATTTGATTGTCCTATGGGTGCTGTATACCAAATATCAAAAGATTCTGATTAGCAGTTGCGAAGAAAAATTTTTTTTCAATTTTTTGCAAATACATGTATGCTGACTCAGCATTTTTTTAAACGCCCCAACAGAACACCCTAACACAGCCGATGGCCTTTTTTTTTTTGATCCATTCTACCGGTCAAAAGGATGCTTCATACCAAATAACAGTTCTCTGTTCTGTGGGCATTTGAATTTTTTTCTATTTTTAGCCCCTGGGGTAGCCACGGGGCAACGAAAAAAAGAATTTCGGGCATCAATCAAGTACTTTGGACCCACTTATGCTACATGCCAAATTTGGTTCAAATCGACCCATCGCTCCTTGAAATAGAAATTTTGGGCAGAGCCCAAAATGGGTATGTGCCCACAGAGAGCCCAAATATTTATCTACCAACTTCTCTTGAACAAATTTTAATCTTCAACACCAAAGAGTGTTACATACATACCATATATCAATGCAATCTCTCTGGTGGTTCAGAAGAAGATTTTTAGGCTTTGGCATCATTACCCAGAGCCCGAAGAAGGCAGCCACTCCATTGGAACAAAATAAAAAGGGTATACCCCAAGGATGGTTTGTGCAATATATGTTTGAATTTGGCTGAATGGAGAAGAAGTGGTTTGCAAAGGTTAACGGACGACGGACGCCAATACCTCACACTGATTTGCAGTCAGGTGAGCTGAAAAGGAATAAGGCTAATCAAACATGTTTTTCCAGTCACATGTCAAATAATTTAAATCCCCATTATCTGATTGGACAGTAATATGCCCTGAGTTTATGACATGAGGAAATCCCCAAATATACATATTAACCCTTTACCTAACGAATCGCAAGCATCCGCTTGCATAATATGCAAATTCAGATTATTTTTAAAAAAATTTCAACAAAACCATATCATGTGACCCCTCGTTGCAACGAGCTCGTCGAGCTCGTTCCAACGAGGGGTCACATGATATGGTTTTGTTGAAATTTTTTGAAAAATTTTAAAAAATGATATTTAAAATAATAAATTTTGATGTCGTCTGCGTTGGGTAAAGGGTTAAGCTGGATATATCAAGGTAAAGTAAGTTTATACTATTTTGCTACTTATTGTTGTGATTGAATACAAAACAACACATTTTATATATTTGTAAGTTTATTTAATTCTGTAAAATCACATAAATATCTGACTGAATACGGTAATAAATAAACATGGAAAACACCAGCACAGCTGTTCGGTAATTTATAGAGACTTTCTATAGGTATATGTAAAAAATATTTAACTTGGGACTTTGCCAAATTGGTATTAATTCACATTTTTACCAGTTGTATTATCAAGTTAACATGTCGTGAGGCTGGGATAAGAACCACTTAATATTTCAAATAATGCCAGAAAGAACGGGTGTTAACCATTTATCCAACATGAAGGCAAAAACTGGCCAGCGCTATTCTAAAAAAAAATCGCCAATTAATTTTCATTATTTTTGCATTTTTTGTCTAAAAAACATAGGTTATGACCCCGTGTTGGAACGAGCTCACCAATGAGGGGTCATGACCTATGTTTTTGAGACAAAAAAATGAAAAGAATTAATTATTCAAGAATTGTTTTTGCAAGTGATGTCTGCTTTTCATGTTAGGTAAAGGGTTAAAGTGAATGAGGACAGTTGTATCGTAATATGAAATTCTGAATCTGCTGTTTAGTCATTTGTTTACAGTAAAAAACGCAGCTCATACTGTTCTTCAAATGAACTTTGATGTAAATGTGGCGGTTAATTGGTAATTATTCGAAGAATAGCAAATGGCTACCTTATACAAAATTTACTAACCGTTTCAGCACTAATTTCAGGAGAACATCTCGCCAAATGTGCTTCAGATATTAGGCAAATCTAGAAAATCAAAATTCATCAAAACGCAGCAACAGACCTGCGTGGGCATAAATCCAAAACTCTCCGCTTTGTTTTGTTTTCTGTTTGTTTACATTTTGGTCAAGTCATCGGGGCTGAAAAAGCATTGATATACATGTACAATGCCGAACAAAAACAAATAGGCAGATCACCTTTACACTACAGGTATTAATATTTGGAGTCTACACAGTTTCCATATTGCTTGCAATATAACATGAAACCTGTTTGAATTTCTAAGAATTACGTGATTGTTTTGGGATGAATATTCGTGATATTCCATCAGCCATGCAACTCTTCTTCCATAAAAAATTAAGACAGTGTTGGCTTTTCTCCAAATGCAGCCCTGTCACTGCATTGTAAAGAATTTTGAATGCCTTGGACATCTGAAGGCAGAGCCCATTTGGCCACAAATTGCTCTCCTGAAATATTACTGTATTATCAGTTCTGCCACTTCTGGTATGAATAGTATTAGTAATATGGTAGCAGACTTCCAGGAACCATTGGTACTCTTGTTCTCCAAACAAAAGTAGAGGTGTGAATAAAAGTACAGGGTGGAACATTTATCAAAATTAAATAAAAGTACAGACCAAAATAATAGTACAGGAGGAAATCCATTGATGGGGTGAGGAAGTAATGCTAATTAATTTTATCTAAAAGCCAACTTATTTTCTAGTGCTGCCGCGGTTAAGACTTTTTTCTGACCGGTTAACCAGCGTGTTTGACCGTGGTTAACCGCATTTAAGGTACCTATATTTGTAGTGTGTTCTTGCTTCAACTGTAACTATTATATCGGGCCGGCCAATGTTATTTACATTGACCATAAATAATAATAAAGAAGTACATGTATTCTATTCAGTTGTTGTTGTTCAATCGCCCATGTGTTTACGTCAGTGCTTGTACCGGAAATCAACAGGTTTGTGGGGCCAATATGGATGAAACCATAAAAAATCCAAAATCATCAAAATAACAACGAAAAAATAAATAATAACACATTAAATGCTTGCCAGCAATACCTGGAAAGACGTATTTATTTATTCCATGAACTCCAATTCACTGATGTGTAATGTCCGGTTATAAATTACGCACACGTGCACCAGGTAAAGCTAGTTTCAATTGCACCAACGGGTCCGTGACAACCCGCTACCGGGACAACCCGCCACCACTCGAAATTGGTGGCGAGTTGTCCCAGGTCTTGGACTGCAACCGGCGTACAATGAGCAGGGTGAAGTACACAATTTTATTAGACAGCTACTTGCACTACCATTTCTGCCTGCATCGCATATAGCAGAATCTTTTGCCGACCTGTACGACCGCACAACTCAAGAGATGAAGCTGTGCCAGCTGGATGATTATGTAAAACAGCAAAGGATAGACTCCACGTCATTCCCACCTCAAGATTGGAACATCTTCAACCATACCGTCAGAACGAACAACGACACTGAAGGCTAGTTTCCGTTGTTTTCAAATCTCTCTCTCTCCCTCCCTCTCAAATAATCTTGCTCACTGTGTGCATACATAATTACCAACAGGATTATCGGTTGTGATAATGACAAACAATACGTCGGTATTTCCCATTGAAATTAATCTCAAATCTCACACTCTCTCAAAATAAAATAATGATTTTTTTTTTCTTTCAGCGTGGCATAGAAGAATTATTTGTTTCGGCATCAATTTGACATTTTATCGCATAGTTCCCATGCTTCAGGCAGAGGCACGAGAGGTTGAAATGAGAGTCAGTGCAGTTGATTTAGAGACAGAGACCAGATAAGCTTATACGAAACAGTCAAATTTTAATGTTTATGTCGTTGGATGTGATAATCTTTGTACCATGTATTTGATTATTAAACTTTTGATATATATAATAAAATGTATGTGAATGCTTTGTGGTGATGAACACAGTTCTTGTTTAAACTGTGAGATTAGTTCTTATTCTTATCCATTCAACATAATTAGTGTCAATCTAATCTTTCCACACCTAATAATCCCCTGATGTGTCACCGATCTTACATGTAGAATGGTGGCGGGTTGTCCCAGTCGAAGAGTGGCGGGCTGTCTCGGTGGCGGGTTGTCCCATTCCCGCAACAATAATGCTTAAGTGGGACAACAATCTGAAAACAATTTGTGCTGTAACCTGTGCATTTGTTGTATTTTTATTGGTTTTTCCAGAACATTCTCGCGTTCCGGAAAAACCAACTTAATCACAACAACTGCGCAGGTTACGGCGCAAATGGTGCTCTGATTCTGAAACTATGAACTTTCAGTCACAAACGAGCGTTGGATTTTCTTGACAGGGATGAAGGAAGACATTGGGGTGATAAACAAACAACGAAAAACAAATAAATGCGAGTATTTTTTAAATCTTTAGTAATAATTTTCCTTTATTCTTTTATCTTATTCACCACGTGGTAACTCGTCAAAACTTACCTATTTCCGTTGCATCCCAAATTGGCAAAACGTAACTTGCAACTAATTCTTTTTGACTGCATATATTTAAAAATGGGGGTGCGACTTCTACATGGGCTTTAGGCAAAAGGGAGGAATTCCAGGTGTGAGTTTGGTGTGCGACTTATACACGGGGGCGACTTATACACGGACATATACGGTGAGTATAGTGAATGTAAGGTTAACCGGTTAAAACATTTTCTTGACCGGTCAAAGTTTTAACCACAGGTTAACCGGTTATCCGGATAACTGCGGCAGCACTATTATTTTCCAGTATTGCAGTTAGTTTTATGAAAGAAAACTAATAGGCATTTAGGCAGCATGATTACAACAATGACTACACAGTGCTAAACAAAAGACTATAACACAATGAAGTGAAGATTTACTAATTGGAAGATCTCCTCCCTTTTGGAAGGGCTATTTTAATAAACATACTGGCCCAAATAAGGTGCATACAGTTAAAACTATTAGTCCTGTCATGAAATGTGCAAAAATAGCACGTCGATCTGCGTGCTAATCTACGCATTATGGCCATAGTAAGGCTATCAAATTCTGTACATATGGCCTGTTCACAAGCAATGTTTCAGCCAATGGACCTCCGGGAAAACCCCGAGGTCCATTGGCAGAAACATTGCCTGCGTTTGCTACGAGTAACCAGACGAACCAGCCGTGCTCTGGATGCCATTTGATATGGCAATTGCGTGCAATTCCTACGTGCAATTAAGCCTAGGTAAGCGCGCAGTTAATGACAGGACTTCTAGTTTTAACTGTACAGTAGTGTTCAACCGATTACCCCAAATGGTCGCTGACCGATTACCAGTTATTTGAGCTCACAATCAGCTGACTTTGAAGCCGATTCTGATTGTAATACCGTGCACTACTAGACAAGTCGAGGCTCCAAAGAACTGCATTAAACTGAACATTTTTCACAGTGTTAAACTTTGTTGACTCAGGTCACAATAAAATTACCAGTCGAGCACACTTGGATGGTACACGTGACTCGCAGAGCCATGTGTACCGTCCAAGTGCATGAGACAGGTAGTTTTTACTGCGACCTGAGTCACTGGAGTGCAACCTTCACTTTTCCGGTATGAACAGGCGATTGATGCAAGTGTGCTCAATTGTACAGTTAAAACTAGAAGTCCTGGCACGAACTGTGCGTTTATATTGGCTTAATTGCGTGTAGGAATTGCGCGCAATTGCCATATCGAATGGCATCCAAAGCACGGCAGGTTCTCCTGGTTACTCATCACAAATACAGGCAATGTTTCTGCCAATGGACCTCCGGGTTACTCGGAGGTCCATTGGCTGAAAGATTGCTTGTGCACAGTCCATATGTACAGAATTTGATAGCCTTACTATGGTCTTAATGCATAGATTAACGCGCAGATCGACATGCTATTTGTGCGCATTTCATGACAGGACTTCTAGTTTTAACTGTAACCTTTACATGTTGCTTAAGCTGTATATTCTGTAAAGGGGCATATAGAGAGATAAGAATACACACTGTGGTTGTTTCTCAACTTTATTAAATGGTATCATTGACATCTTTACATTAACAATTGAACAATTTCAGAAGATAATAAAATGCGGTTAATGAATCATCACAAAATGCTTGGCAACAATCGGTTGAACCGATGTTCCAGGAGCCATTGCTGTTGCCATCCGATTGCCCACAATCGGCTGATTGTGGTGGCCAGTTCCATCCATCAGTTGAACACTAGCATACAAGGTGGAAAAAATTCCCCAAAAATAATAAACATACATCTATGTTTATTAGGAACACAAGAGTACTTGCTGTCAACTCTGTGAGTTGAGTGCATATATTTTACGTGTTCTGTTCATCACAACCTTCATTTTGATGTATAACTTGGGTATATTTAATTTGAGTTTATGGATTATCAGTAGGCTTGCCGTGATTATGAAATTCCATAATCGATTAATCAGAGCCAAAAATTAACGATTAGTTGACTTTCTTTACCGCATTTTTTGAACAAAGGGTCGACTAAAACAAGATGGCTGAATGGTCCTAAAGGTAGGTATAACCGGGCGTGTGGCCGTGTACATTTCAAATAACATGGAGACATAGTCAACGATCCATCATTCCCACATTATAAGGTTTGTTGAACGTCGGAATGAACGTTTCGTTGACCATATTCTGTTAAGTTGGTTAATCGTCTGCCATACCGTTAAATAGACTTACAGTAATACACCCTGACGCCCAAAATTCAGATGAAACATAACAGTGAGCAGCCAGAAGGAACTAGGCCTGATCCGAGGGAGAGGGATTTTACAACTTACAAGGACTATTCTGCTGGACCCTTTAAGGGCACTACGTATGTAAAAAGTCCCCCCCCCCCCCCCCCCCACACCCTTCCGCACACACACTCACGATAATTTATCAATGGTGGGAAACGTTGTGATTTTCGGATTTCCAACACAAAAGTGTGACCCAAGGGAGCTACCTCTAGTTTTGTGATGCAAAAATACTGAAATTTCATCAAACGCAAGTTTCATTTCGTGTTGTTCAAAATAAAAGATTTATGAGCAAAGAATGGTTATTGGAAACGATGTTGTTTAAAATACGGACATGTTGTTGACATGACAAGAACAGTACAGTTAAAACTAAAAGTCCTATCACAAATCGTGCGCTTATCTAGGCTTAATTGCGCGTTGAAATTGCGCGCAATTGCCTTATCGAATGGCATCCAATGCACGGCGGGTTCTCCTGGTTACTCATAGCAAACACATGCAATGTTTCTGCCAATGGACCTCCGGGTTACCCGGAGGTCCATTGGCTGAAACATTGCTTGTGCACAGGCCATATGTACAGAATTTGATAGCTTTACTACGGCCACAACGCGTACATTAACGCGCAGATCAACGTGCTATTTGTGTGCATTTTACGACAGGACTTCTAGTTTTAACTGTAATACTTGAAAATAACTTTCATATTTTCCAAAAAAACAATCATTAAAGTGGGAGGTAATTGCCGCAAACATTTCCAAATCGGACTTAGAAAAATGACGATTTATTTGAGGGGGGTGGGGCTAAGGCCGCCCTCCTTTACCTCCATATGGTCTACCACTGTCGTTTGCATATACAGCGTGATCACGTTCTGGCAAGGCAGTGGTGTCGTTATACATGGAAGGGGGGGGGGGGGGGGTAAAAAAAAGTTGAAAAAGTCGACTTTCAAGTTTAAAGTCGATCAATCAACGCGACCGACGATTAGTCAATGTTCTGCACAATCACGGCAAGCCTAATTTTCAGAGGTGGGAATTTCATAGTAAACAAATTTCCCTCACTTAAAATAAATAACACCTTATGGTAGTGTTCAACCCGATTACCAAAAATGGTCATTGACCTATTACCGGTTATTTGAGCTCACAATCGGCCGATTCCGATGTCGATTCCGACTGTAATACCGTGCGCTACTAGACAAGTCAAGGCTGGAAAGAACTACATTAAACTGAACATTTTTCATTGTTAAACTTCGTTGCCTGGGGCCGAAATAAAATTACCACTAGTAACCAGTCGCGCACACTTGGGCGGTAAACGTGGCTTTCAGAGCCACGTTTACCGCCCAAGTGCGCGCGACTGGTAATTTTACTGCAGTCCGAGTCAATGGAGTGTAACTGCCACTTTTCCGGTATGAACAGTTACTAGCGATTTCACTCAATTGTAAGCTTTGTCTGTTGTTTAACTTGTATATTCTGTAAAGGGGCGTCTAGAGAGATTAAGAATACACATTGTGGTTGTTTCTCAACTTTATTGAATGGTATCATTTACATCATTTTACATTAACAATTGAACAATTGCAGAAGATAATAAAATGCGGTTAATGAATCATCTCAAAATGTTTGGCAACAATCGGTTGAACCGATGTTCCAGGAGCCGTTGCCGTTGTCATCTGATTGACCACAATCAGCTGATTGTGATGGCTGGTTCCGATCATCGGTTGAACACTACCTTATGGTGGTATATAAGTAAAAGAATTTTATTTATTTTGAAATTCCCACCTCTGATATTCCTTAAATTCAAATTAAATATACACAAATTATACATCAAAATGAAGGATGACATGCATAAAACACGAAACACATATGTAATCAACTCATAGAGATCACAGGAGGCACAAATGGTTCCTGTAAGTCCACTACCATATTTGTACAAGAACTGATAATAAAATAATAACTTGTGGCCAAATGTTCTTCACATATCAAACAAAACTAGGGCAGCAAATTTCTTCCAAAACGCAGCGACAGAGCTGCATGTGGGTAAATTCCCAAACAGTCGGCTTTGTTTACATTGTAAATTACTTTCGATTTCCAGTCAATGTCATTGGATGGAAAAAGCATCAATATAAAAATCAAATAATGAGAAAGATCGCCTCAATGCAGCATACTATTATTATATAGCGACTGCAGAGTTGGCATATTCTATGCAAGGTATCATGACACCTGTTGAAATTTCTTAGAATTATGAATTTGTTCTTGGATGGAAATTGTGGTATCGAGTGATTTGCGTATGTCTGTAAAACGTGGAATTCATCTTCAATAAAAAAAAAATGCAGACAGTGTTCTCCTTTTCCCAAATGCAGTCCTTTCGCAGCATCCTGAAGTATTTTGAATGCCCAGCTTTGTTCTTCGACTTGGATATGTGAAGCACATTTGGCCAAAAGTTGTTCTCTGGAAATATTATTGTATTATCAGTTCTGGTACGAATACAGTAGCAGACTTCCAGGAGCCAGTGGTGCCTGCTGTCAACTCTGTGAGTTGATTACATATGTGTTTCATGTTCTATACATTCATTTCAACCTTCATTTTGATGTATAATTTGTGTATGTTTAATCTGAATTTAAGGAATATCAGAGGTGGGAATTTCAAAATAAACAAAATTCTTTTACTTATCCAAGAACAAGGCTTGGGCATCAAAATCCTTCAAAACACAGCGACAGAGCTGCACGGGGGTAAATTCCAAAGGTGACGACTTTGTTTATTACATATATTCCTACTTTCGATTTCCGGTCAACGTCATCAGACAGTAAAAGCATTGAAAAACAACGCCAAATAATGAGAAAAATCACCTTAATACAGCATACCATTATTATATAAAGACTGTACAGTTGCCATATTCTATGCAAGATATCATGACACCTGGTGAAATGTCTTAGAATTACGATTTTGTTTTTTGATGGAAATTTGTTGTAGCGAGTGATTTGCATATGTCTGTCTAACATGGAATCCATCTTCAATAAAAAATGCAGACAGTTTTGTCCTTTTCCCAAATGCAGTTCTACCACTGCATCCCAAAGTGTTTCGGATGCCTAGCTTTGTTCCTGGATATGTGAAGCACATTTGGCCACATGTTGTTCTCTGTAAATATTATTGTATTATCAGTTCTGATACGAATACGGTAGCAGATTTTCAGGAACCAGTGGCAGTGGAGCAGGGGTTTAGCCAGGATTTGAAAATAGGGTGTCCAAATTTGGGAGAGGGGCAAGTTGGAGCCTTTGGAGGCAAATGCAGATGCCGAGGGCATATGCTTGCAAGTGCCGAAGGCACTTGCCCTTTTAGGCGGGTCCGGGGGAGGTTCTCCCCCCGAAAAATTGTTTAAATCTAGCATCAAATGGAGCCTTCTGGTGAGTTTTAGGGGTTGAATCTGTTTTAATTTTGAGTGGGCAAAAAGACATTTTTTTAACAGCATGTTACAATTTTCCCATTTTCCCACCCAAATTTACTGACATTTAATCATTGGGGCCACAGACTTATGTCCCTCCCCGTCCCCGGGCTCTCCCTAACGGCCTAACCCCAACCGTGTATTGATGTAATAGTTACTAACTTTGGTGGAGAATTGAGATAGTAGGTACATTCATGTATTCATGAATTTGAACAACCTGCCAACAAGCTGTGAGTGTTACAGCACGTAGGCAGATTGTTCAAATTCACGAATACCTGTAGCGAAGTTACCTTAGTAACCGTCTTAAACCAAAGTTCATAAAACGCATTGACCCATGTTGGTATCTTGGCATGTGATTACATCTATTCAATTCAAGTACATGTACAGTTCTATCAGGTATTTCATTCATCTCTCATTATACCAACCCGGCCGCAGAAGACAAAGGAATTGGGGTGTAACTTATAACTTTGTAAGTGCTTTTACTGACCTGTGAGTCTGTGACAAGTCTGTCCGTTTTGGCTTCATACAACTTACAATGGATGGTCGTTCCATAACTTCCATTCCATCATGCAAATTGCTGCAATGCATGTGTTAGGGCTGGGCGGTTTATCGGTTTTTCGGTTCGGTTCGGGTTTTTTTTTTAAACCGAAACCGAACCGCCGCCTTAACAAAAAACCGAGACTTTCGGTTTCAACAAATTTCCCAGAATTGGTTAAGTTTATGACCACTCAATCACTTGCTTTCCGCACGCCAAAGGCTTAAATGTCAGGCAAAGGTAAATGCTGTGCCATTTATGCTTACTTCGAGAGGACTGACAACAAATCCCCCCCCACCACCCTCCCCCCACAAATAGTGGTAGCAAATTTCTTGTATCTTAAACAATATCTACAGAACCACCAGCAGATGGAATATGAAAAATTAAAAAGTCGTACGTAAAAATCCACACATGCAATTCAAGAATTGTTAAGTAAATTTACTGAACCGGGCATATTCGACCAAAGAGGTATTGCAAGTTACCTGACAATATGTGGTGTAAAAGTATTATAAATTACCTTTGACCTAAAATCATCTGCGTACAGCACGTTGTAAATTAGATTGGTGGTAAATATAAAATTTACTGAGTTTTAAAACCTCAAAGTTCACATGGGAAAAATGACGAGTAAATTATGTTAATTAACCGACCACTGGCACGTTCTCTGAAGTCACATGCTCAGAGAAAACGCTGCGCATTGGCAGTTATGTTTTTTGTCAACAATAAAATGGTTAAATTAAAATAGAACACATCCAATTAAATGGATGGCAGGTAACTATTGAAAGTTTTTTTAAAACTTATTGGGAATTGTTTGTATACTATTTGAACTTACTTTAAGGAATCGCGCAGTACTGCAGGTCTGTCAGGTACACACGCTGCATTCCCAATACGATGTTATAATCAGCACGTGTCATGACCATGTGTATTTTGTAAACACAACAAATCCCAAGATGCAATATTGCAAACTTTCTTTCAACCCCCATTATGCAGCAGTCTCCCCTCCCTTCAAAATCATCAATCGCCTGTCTTGAATAAGATGAAATCAACGCAGGGATAAGCCAAGAGGGCAAAGTAAAGTTGGTAATATCTTTGCCTTGGCACCGCCCATTTCGCCCAATTTCTATGTTTGGGCAGAATCAAAGTAAAAAACGAACATCTACAGTCGAAATTAAGAGAGATATTGTGAAAGCATTGGAGTGAGTTACCAATAAAAGTGATTCGTATATCACGACTTACTTCAACAATAGTTATCAAAATCAGAATAAATATGATTTGTGTTCCTCTTATTCCACTGTCATTTGAAGCAGGAACCATCAAGAAACACGGGGCACGTCTATTTTCAAGTAGGGCTGGGCGGTTTATCGGTTTTTTCGGTTCGGTTCGGTTTTTTTTTTTTACACCGAAACCGAACCGCCGCCTTAACAAAAAACCGAGACTTTCGGTTTCAACAAACTTCCCAGAATTGGTTAAGTTTACGACCACTCAATCACTTGCTTTCCGCACACTAAAGGCTTAAATGTCAGGCAAAGGTACATGTAAATGCTGTGCCATTTATGCTTACTTCGAGAGGACTGACAACAAATCCCCCCCCACCCTCCCCCCACAAATAGTGGTAGCAAATTTCTTGTATCTTAAACAATATCTACAGAACCACCAGCAGATGGAATATGAAAAATTAAAAAGTCGTACGTAAAAATCCACACATGCAATTCAAGAATTGTTAAGTAAATTTACTGAACCGGGCATATTCGACCAAAGAGGTATTGCAAGTTACCTGACAATATGTGGTGTAAAAGTATTATAAATTACCTTTGACCTAAAATCATCTGCGTACAGCACGTTGTAAATTAGATTGGTGGTAAACATAAAATTTATTGAGTTTTAAAACCTCAAAGTTCACATGGGAAAAATGACGAGTAAATTATGTTAATTAACCGACCACTGGCACGTTCTCTGAAGTCACATGCTCAGAGATAACGCTGCGCATTGGCAGTTATGTTTTTTGTCAGCAATAAAATGGTTAAATTAAAATAGAACACATCCAATTAAATGGATGGCAGGTAACTATTGAAAGTTTTTTTAAAACTTATTGGGAATTGTTTGTATACTATTTGAACTTACTTTAAGGAATCGCGCAGTACTGCAGGTCTGTCAGGTACACACGCTGCATTCCCAATACGATGTTATAATCAACACGTGTCATGACCATGTGTATTTTGTAAACACAACAAATCCCAAGATGCAATATTGCAAACTTTCTTTCAACCCCCATTATGCAGCAGTCTCCCCTCCCTTCAAAATCATCAATCGCCTGTCTTGAATAAGATGAAATCAACGCAGGGATAAGCCAAGAGGGCAAAGTAAAGTTGGTAATATCTTCGCCTTGGTACCGCCCATTTCGCCCAATTTCTATGTTTGGGCAGAATCAAAGTAAAAAACGAACATCTACAGTCGAAATTAAGAGAGATATTGTGAAAGCATTGGAGTGAGTTACCAATAAAAGTGATTCGTATATCACGACTTACTTCAACAATAGTTATAAAAATCAGAAAAAATATGATTTGTGTTCCTCTTATTCCACTGTCATTTGAAGCAGGAACCATCAAGAAACACGGGGCACGTCTATTTTCAAGCGATGTGATAATTACCGAAATAAGCACTACAATTGCACATTAGTCATTATCCACCAAAACCAGGATGAGAGCATTGCGACTCCATAAAAAATAAGGAAATGGTGATTTTTGCTAAAATGTAGCTTTTCTTGTGAATTTCTGCATCTTGTCTTGACAAGGTCCCAAATCTCACTGACAGAACAAGGCAGCTCCCACCAGTGGTGGAGCCATGGTTTGAAATCCTGTGGACCATGCTAGTGGAGATTTTTTTTTTTTTTTGGGGGGGGGGGGGGGGGGATCTCAGGACTGAGGGTACTGTACTTGTACTGAGGGCAGGAAATCAAAAATATTTTTTTCAAATTTGGGGATGGGAGAAGCAAGTGGGATTTTGAGTGGAGGGTGGGGGGGGGGGGGGGGGGGGTCTCCCTAGATACCTCATGGCTCCACCGCTCCACCACTGTTGCCCACTACAGCAGCCCAACACAATATGTCAATTTGCTGAGAAGAGTGGTGAACACTGATTAACCCGAATGACTCAACTCGCTATATGAGCCTCATGACTTGGATGACAAATACAGACAGATTTTATGTGTACATTACCCTCTAAAATGTGGATTTCTACAATATATTATGAAAAACCGAAAACCGAACCGAAAACCGAGTTTTTGTACAAAACCGAAACCGAAACCGAACCGAAATGCAAATTTCAAAACCGCCCAGCCCTATTTTCAAGCGATGTGATAATTACCGAAATAAGCACAACAATTGCACATTATCCACCAAAACCAGGATGAGAGCATTGCGACTCCATAAAAAATAAGGAAATGTTGATTTTTGCTAAAATGTAGCTTTTCTTGTGAATTTCTGCATCTTGTCTTGACAAGGTCCCAAATCTCACTGACAGAACAAGGCAGCTCCCACCAGAGGTGGAGCCATGGTTTGAAATCCTGTGGATCATGCTAGTGGAGATTTTTTTTTTTTTTGGGGGGGGGGAATCTCGGGACTGAGGGTACTGTACTTGTACTGAGGGCAGGAAATCAAAAATATTTTTTTCAAATTTGGGGATGGGAGAAGCAAGTGGGATTTTGAGTGGAGGGTGGGGGGGGGGGGGGGGGGGGGGCTGGTCTCCCTAGATACCTCATGGCTCCACCGCTCCACCACTGTTGCCCACTACAGCAGCCCAACACATTATGTCCATTTGCTGAGAAGAGTGGTGAACACTGATTAACCCGAATGACTCAACTCGCTATATGAGCCTCATGACTTGGATGACAAATACAGACAGATTTTATGTGTACATTACCCTCTAAAATGTGGATTTCTACAATATATTATGAAAAACCGAAAACCGAACCGAAAACCGAGTTTTTGTACAAAACCGAAACCGAAACCGAACCGAAATGCAAATTTCAAAACCGCCCAGCCCTAGCATGTGTTCCGAGTGCGGCGTTCAGTGTGCACTATAAACATTGTAGATGTGGCATTATTCTGTCAACAGTTCACTGACCTCGATGGAAATGTCAATGAGTGGACTAAATTTGTCATTGAAACTAGGACGGGTGATGTTACACTGATGTATCATAGTTGCACACTACAGAAATCTAATAATAGACCATAGAAACGGGAATAGCCCTCGAATGGGATCGACCGTACGCAGATTTCCGTGATATCTATCAGCATCTGACAGTATCATATTGGAATTGGGGTATTTTCTATGCGATTAACACACAGGGAACCGGTGGCATTTGTAACACTTAGGAAAGACAATCAACAGGGCACCATGAGGGACGCATAGCAACATCAGAAGGGCCGTCTTTTTGAAAAAACAATGCGTCCAAATTGTAAACAGGGTGTCCAAAAGATGGCTGGACGCATCTCTGGCTAAACCTCTGCAGTGGAGCCTGCTGTCAACTCATATATTTTGGTTTTCTATACCTCCCAACCTTCATTTTGATGTATTATTTGTGCATACTGAATTTGAATTTAAGGAATATCAGAGGTGGGAATTTCAAAATAAACAAAATTTCATTACTTACATAACACCTTAAAATGATTATTGGCAATACAGTCATTCAGGGTATAACGGGTCACCTTTCATATTCTCGTTTATTTCTCTCAAAAAAAATAAGTTAACCAAGTTTTGTTTTTTGTTATTGACAGACAGATATCTGACACTCATTATTGCAGCGGAAATATTCAGATAAAGCTTCTGTTTATTTTATAAAATAAGATCGTTTGGCTGTCGCAATTTGGTCAGTAACAGGTCGCTTGCGTCTATAAAGAATCACCCTCTTTGGCACCTGCTGGCGATCTATTTTCCCACTTTATATGTATTTATTGGACACAAAAAGTCTTGTGTGTCTTCTCTGAATTAGTTTCACCACACTAGTCATAACTTTTGCAGTGGAAAGCAGTGAAAACGATGTGGATTAAATACAATAGTTTTGCTTTAATTTTCTAAAAGTAGATCAACTTGAGCAGTGTTTCAATAGGTTTTATTGCGCATGTCTGACAGTGACCCGGTATTGACAACTCGACTCTTTTTTTGCGGTTTAGCATGTCAAAATTTTCTTCCGGAGCACATTCAGTCTTTGTTGAAAAACATCGCATTTGTCAAAAAAAAAACAATGAAAGTGTCAATGACACTGTAGCTCAACTTGTTAAGAAAGGTACATGTACAGTATGTGACACAGCAATGACAAACATCTAGGTAATGCCCTGATAACAAAGGTACATGTAAAGTATTGTAACGGTCTGTACATAAATACTGACCGTAACCTGTAACAAATGTATAGGTAAAGTATTGTAAAGGTGGGTGACAGTCAGATGCTAAACTAGAGTCCCAGAGTGGGTCTGACTGAACCCCAAAATATTTGTTCTCATAGCACAGTGATAACAAAGGCACCCCAAAACACACTCGTTCCTGTCCCAAGGTGAAAACAAAGGTACCCAAGAAGTTTTGTGAAGATCAGTTCATAAATACGAGCTGTATAGAACTTGTGACAAAAAACTGATTGGACCTAATTTCGGTACAAAATGGCCACTGGCAGCCATCTTGAATTTTGGACGGTACCTAGAAACACTCATTTTCGTCCCAAGGTGATAACAAAGGTACCCATGAAGTTTTGTGAAGATCGGTTCATAAATACAGCCTCTACCCTGAGCTGTATTGACATGTGTGCTTACATTGTGTAAGTAGCACTGAATAAATCAAAGTTCATCTAATTTGCATAATTTCTGCACAAACAAAAAAAAACCCTTACAATATGTGATGTATTCCATGTTACTAAACAGTCATACAAAAATTTATTCAAATCAGAACTTTCATACAGAAGTTCTGTACAAAAGACTGATTGCACTAATTTTGGTACAAAATGGCTGCTGGTGGCCATCTTGAATTTCGGACCACACCCAAAAACACTCTCTCTCATCCCACGGTGATAACAAAGGTACCCAAGAAGTTTCGTAAAGATTGGTTCATAAATATGGCCTCTAGTCTGAGCTGTATAGTATTTGTGTATAAAAAACTGATTAGACCTAATTTCGGTACAAAATGGCCACTGGCAGCCATCCTGAATTTTAGACCGCACCCAGAAACGCTCGTTCTCGTCCCAAGGTGATAACAAAGGTACCCAAGACATTTCGTGAAGATCAGTTCATAAATACAGGCTCTGGTCTGAGCCGTATTGACATGTGTACTTACTGTGTGTAAGTTGCACTGAAAAAATCAAAGTTCATCTAATTTGCATAATTTCTGCACGAGAAAAAAACCCGTATTATATGTGATGTATCCCAAGATACTAAACATTCACACAAAAAATTATTCAAATCAGCGCTTTCATATGGAAGTTCTGTGCAAAAATCTGATTGCACCTAATTTCGTACAAAATGGCTGCCATCGGCCATCTTGAATTTCGGACCGGACCCAAAAACACTCGTTCTCGTCCCACGGTGATACCAAAGGTACCCAAGAAGTTTCGTAAAGATCGGTTCATAAATGCGGCGTCAAGCCTGAGCCGTATTGGCATTTGCACTTATAGTGCTGAAAGTAACACCAAAAAAACATCAAAATTAGTCTAATTTGCACAATTTATGCACGAGAAAAAAACCTGTATTATATGTGATGTATCCTATGGTACTCAACATTCATACAAAAAATTATTCAAATCAGAGCTTTCATATGGAAGTTCTGTACAAAAAACAGATTTCTGCATCGTTGGTACAAAATGGCGGCTGGCAGCCATCTTGAATTTCAGACCGCACCCAAAAACACTAGTTCTCGTACCACGGTCATAACAAAGGTACCCAATAAGTTTCGTAAAGATCGGTTCATAAATACGGCCTCTAGCCCGAGCTGTATCCAATTGTTGACGTATGGACAGATGGATGACGGGCCATGACAAAAGCTCAAATTTGGCTTCGCCAATGCTGAGCTAAAAATGAACTCGCGAAACTTTCAAAGACGACAGGCATCATATTACTTCACAAACCCAGAGTAAAAGTTTAGTTTGAAATGCTCTTCAAAGTCGAGATTTTTAAGGCTCAACATCGCCCGACCCGTTACTGCCTGTGACCCGTTACTGCCTGATTGACTGTACTGCTATACTTCTGGGCTAAGTACATATTCATTGCCAATGTCATGGCATCGGGACGTTTCGGCCTCGAGACGTTTCGGCCCTGGGACGTTTCGGCCTTGAGACGTTTCGGCCTGGGACCGTTTCGGCCTGAGACGTTTTGGCCTCGTAGAAAGAGGGTGGAGAGACAACGTAAATAGATTCAGCCAAAGAATGCTCTGATAATGTGTGTACACTGATTTTCTGGCTGAATTTTATTTCACTTAATTCGAAAGAAGATGGGTTTATACGACATAGAGATAAAAATATCTCGTCAACACCTTGGCATTAAGAGTATTTTTCAATAATTGATTTCTGTATACACCAATTCCAGACCCGGCCTCGGTATGTATACACTTTTTAGTGATAGCCTACTTGAACAGCGAAATCGAGCATGCTTCGAAAGGAGTGGATTAAATAAACAAAAAAGATAAAACATCTAAATTCTGTCTCTATAAATTGTGTAGATTTATGTGGATTTGAGAAATATAATCTATGCCTCATACAACAAAGTGACGCCAGATGGGTAATTGTTATTATGAGATAATAGCTGATGGCGAAAATAACCTATTGTTCCATATTTCCCTGGGCTTATGCCATTAGTTACTAATTCTTGGCCCCACTGATTATAGTGAAACAAGTCGTGACTCTCACATTATACTCAGTTCATCAATTATTCCATTGGTTGATTATCTGCATTATCAACACGGGAAGTGGTTTGCCAATATTTGGGAACACGTGATAATACCAGTTTATTAAATAATATTAAATCTGAAATAAGTGTAATAATTTGCGTTTATTCGTTGAAAACGCTGCAGTGGAGCTTTTTCAATGAATAAACACGAAATTATTTGTGACAGATATATATAAAAATTAGGGTTAGTCTTATTTAGCAATGCATTAAATTATATTAAATCTGATAGAATTGAAATAATTTTTGCGTTGATTCATTGAAGCCTTTCAATAAATATTTACGCGAAATTATTGAGACAAATTTAGATAACAATTAATGTTACAGACTTATCTAGCAATATATTAAATTAAACAAAATCCGGTAAAAAATGTAATAATTTTTCGTTTATTCATGGAAAAAGCTGAATGGAGCCATTTCAATGAAAAATTATGCAAATTACTGGAGACAAATATAAATAACAATGGTACAGACTTATCTGGCAATTTATTAAACTGAATGAAATCAGTAAAAAATCGAATAATTGTAGTTTATTTTAGTCACTGCCAAACAACGAGAAACTTCATTTAAGAGAGTGCCGGGGGTGTGGGGGGGGGGGGGGTGGGGGGGGGTATGGTCCCATTTACTCCAAGCTTCCTTCAGTTGTTTTTCAAGTTTGACATATATATGATGGTTTGCTGTTTTTCAACACAAACTGAGTTGTGAAAACCAAACTCAAGAATCATCAAAATGGGTGACAGCTGACACCTTGTCACTGTGCTTAATTATGTAAATAACAATGGGGGGGGGGGGGGGGTGTGGGGGGTGGGGAGGGGGGGGGGGGGTATGGTCCCATTTACTCCAAGCTTCCTTCATGACATATATATGATGGTTTGCTGTTTTTCAACACAAACTGAGTTGTGAAAACCAAACTCAAGAATCAAAATGGGCGACAGCTGACAGCTTGTCACTGTGCTTAATTATGTACTGAGCTGTGAAAAAAAAACCTCTAGAGGTGTAAATGTTGAATTATATTTAAAAATATTTATGACTCATACGCAAATATTTATTTATTGGGGCCGAAATGACACTTGGTAAAAGCTTAAAAAGTGAGACGTTTCGGCCTTTTATGGGGACGAAACATCCCGGCCAAACGTCCTCAAGGCCCAAAATGTCCCGAACCAATGACATTGGTTTCATTTTGGTTACATTTAACACTTATTTATTATTATTTAACATCATATGGGTAAAAAGACATGCCAGTGGGCGGATTATATACAACCCTTTTGTCCCCATCTTTAGGGACGCATTTTCTTGGGGAGAAAAGTACCAGTAATATCCACCACACTCGCATGGTGCGTCGAATTACTGAAACGGACCGAAACGCTATCGAAACGGGAGAGTAATCTACCGAAAAGTGCACCCAAAAGACTGAAACGGGCGACAAGAGGGTCTTCCTACCATGAAGGACTAAAATGCAACTGAAATGAGCGACTAAGCTACCGAAACATGCACCCAAAAGACTAAAACGGGCGATAAGGTCTTTCTGCCGTGACACGCTCATTCGAATGAGGGGTCATAACCTACGTTTTAGAAGTGAAATTTTTTTTTTTTAGTTACACATTTTTTTTTTCCAGGAGTGTTGTCTGCTACAAGTGTTGGGGATAGGGCTAACTATCTCGATTGAGAACTATCATGCTATTATGGATATCATTGAGACCGACGGTCCCCGTTGGTTCCAATGATATCCATATTTATACCATTTATTTATTTGCATTTAGGGTCAATGCGGGGCACTGCTCGGGACTCTCACTGTGGTATTGACCAGGCTACTGTTCAACCAATGACATAAATTTTAGTTTGTTTAATGGTTCACAATAAAACCAGTCGTTGCGCATCACTGTTTGACCACATTACTTCATTGCCCACCAGAAGAAGCTTGTTGAAATACACTATCAATTTTACATCATTTGTGGGGTATGTCAATTACCAAATTTACACCGCTTGTGGGTTAAGAGATATACCACACTCGCCAGATCTCGTGTGCCAATCCCTTATTTCACTCGTGGTGTAAATTTGGAAATCGAAAACACTGCGGTTCTATTGGATTTCACAAGTGCAGACAGATGTACTGTCACTTTCACTAAGAAACCAAAGCAGAAAGCTATCTTTTCACACTTGGAAAATTTTGAAGCCACACATTTGTGACCTCTCAATACATGCCTACACACCTCATAACTAAGACAACACATCTGCCGTAAAATTTTATTTCACACAGGTGAAAATTAAAAGCTGAAACACATCGAACCTTTATCCCATTAACTGTGAAACGGTCGGAAAATTAACTTGAACCCGACTCCCATGGGTTATTATTTATTAGGAGTTCCTCAGTACCACGATGGAATTTGATGATTATCAGGGGTGGGTCTGGAATTTAGTAGTACTGATATCCTAGGATCTAAAATTTCAAGATTAGTGTGGGGGGGGGGGGGGGGGAGGTCGTCAAGCGCACGCAGACCCTTCCAGTCTTTTCGACGCCCAGATCGATAGACTAGAGGCCCGTTTCGGTAGTTTGAGTTCCCGATTCGGTCGCGTTTCGGTGCGTTTCGGTAATTCGACGGACCCCACTCGCGCGTTTTGCCTTTTGGTCTTTTCAATAACAAATTACACGAAAATTTTAAGCGGTACTGTGTCATACTACTTTACTGCGTGCAAACTTAAATACCAAGTTGTAGTAACACGGCAGCCGGGTTTTTAAGCTGTAATTCAAGGAAATATAAAAATTCTTATATTTTCCATAGTCCGACACTCATATTTTCCATCGTCCGATATTCACACAGTTTTCTTTTCATTTTAAATGGTAAGACTCGATTGCGCGTCGAGGAACTTCACCCAGTATTATTACCAGAAAATACCTCTAATCAAATCGGCGCCTACTATTTTAACACAGTACTGAACATGATCAAGTTATTATAATTTATGTTACCACACACATCAGCTGAGACGTTTATTTCTTCTTGGACTACACACTCCTGTGTTTTCTAAGGCCATAGCTGGAAGGGGAAAGGCACAGTCGACTGGGGGTGCTGGTCAAAATGGTATTCAAGTCAATTCGTACTCAAGGGTTTTCTGGTCAATTCGTAATCAGTTTTCATTGAGTACGATTTGACAATGTGAATACATGGTCAATCGTCATCAAGTCAATTCGTACCCAATGAAAACTGATTACCAATTGACCAGAAAAAGGATATAGAGGTAATATCCGCCACACTCGCGAGGTTGACTTGATTGCGAATTGACCATAACCCGCCGACTGGCACCTCATAAAAGGTGAGTATGCACCATTTCAAAGGTCGATTCGCACTACCTCAAAAGTCGATTGGCACCATAGAAATCGGAAAAAGACTAGAATTGCAGTCACATGACAAAAACTGTGATTTCGTCAACCATTGCTCGTACAGGCAAAACGTCAACAACGCGGTTGACTCGCCTGTGATAGATCTCTCTGAAAAAATGTGTTTAATTTTTTTTTGAAAATGCCAGATACTTGAGCAGCCATTGGCTGCACGATGCTCCGAGGTTCTGCTGAAGCAAAAGAACCCGACATAACCTTTCACTAGTTTGGATTTATTGCATGGTTCCAAATGTTGATTTTTCGACTCGATAACAACCCATTTTCGACGCACAACGATCTGAATCTGAATTTGAATACTGTGTAAACCGCTTTTCCGCGTATTTTAACACAGGGGGAGGTTTATATGTTGATGTTTATATGCGCATGGCGGAGTTGCCGCAAACTGCATCGATGGCGGCGCCTGACTGCTGGCATTCCAATCCACAATAGTGCGTGGAAACTAAAAGGAATTTTTAAATTATGCTGTTGTTGTTCTGTAAACTGCCAGTTTGGTGTTGTTATTGCTTCTTGTGCGTGTCTGGCCCAATTGGATGTACTGTGCCTTAGGGATCGCATCGCATCCAGAGATGATATTGTTTAGTGTTTGGATGTGTTTGTTTTTACGGCGTTCCTGTAGTATTGGCCAATTTAGGGCACTGAGCATATCACCAACGCTGCTTGTTCTGCGGTAGTCGTTGTACATATGAAACGTGCGGCTCGCCTCTGTGTCATCTCAAGTTCCTGGATATCTCTTTTGATGTAGGGGTCCCAGACAACGCAACCATATTCTAATTTTGACCGAACTAAGTATTTGTATGCTGTTTCTTTCAGGGCTCTTGGTGCGTACATTTTAAATTTCGCTTGATGAAACCTAGCGTCGAATTTGATTTTGCATTCATTTTGTTTATGTGAATGTCCCATTTTAATTTATTGGAGAACGTCAGCCGGAGTTATGGATTAGTTTCTACTTCTTCCAAAATGTGGTTGTTAATTTCATAAAAGTGTGTGAATGGTGTACTACTTTTAGAAGATCTTAATATGTAGCATTGTTTTGCGTTAAATTTCATTCCCCACTTGTCTGCCCAGCTCTGGAAATTATTGAGGTCCTGTTGTAGGATATGTTGTTCCTTGATAGAGGTGATAGGTCTGTAGAGGAGACAATCGTCAGCAAATGGACGGAATTTGGATTTGACTTCATTGGGTAAGTCGTTTATGTGAAGGAGGAATAATAGAGGACCTCGTACGGTTTCTTGTGGGACTCCTGAATCTACTGGAACACTATCAGAGTATTCTCCCTCGACGACTACTTCTTGAGTTCGATGGCAGAGGAATTGTTTTATCCAGGTGTGGGTGTTATTTTTTATGCCACAGTGGTGTAATTTTCTCAGCAGTCTTTGGTGGGGTACTGTGTCGAAGGCTTTACTAAAGTCCAGGATGGCAATATCAATCTGCTTTTTATTGTCATGAAGTTGTAGGAGGTCGTGGGTGGTTGTTAGGAGCTGTGACTCGCACGAGTAACCCTTTCTGAAGCCGTGTTGAGAATTTGTCAAGATGTTATGTACTTTTAGGTGGTTGAGTATGTGGCGGCATATAACATGTTCCATAAGTTTGCAACAGACACAGGTCAGCGATACGGGTCAAAAGTTCTCGCTGGCGTGTCTGTCCCCCTTTTTAAAGACTGGTGTGATGAAGGCTTTAGTCCAGTCATCCGGGATTTCTCCAGAGTCCAGTGACTGTTGGGAAATGCTAGTCAAGACCGGAGCAATCTCGTGAGCCAGTTCTTTCAGAATACGATTTGGAATGCCATCAGGACCACAAGCTTTGTTTGGGTTTAATTTGGCTAGGAGGGCCTTCACTCCATCGACTTTGATGTGTAGATTATTTATCGGTGGCATTGGGTTACCGGGTAGAACTGGTAAGGCATCCTCTTGGTTTTCTTGTGTAAACACAGATTTAAATTGCTGGTTTAGTAATTGTGCTTTTGTTTTTGGGTCAGAATGTAGTTGACCTTGTTGTCTGATTGGAGAAACGCCTATGTTGTCCCTTTTTTCGATTTGACGTAACGCCAGAACGCCTTTGGGTTGTTATCTTCCAAACTAGATGTTATCACTTGTTTGACATAATTCCTGTTAGCTTTGTTGATCATTTTCCTAACAAGTGCTTTTTGTGTTTTGTATTTCGATATGCATTCTTCAGATTCATTCTGCTTCATTTTGTAAAACAAGCAGTGTTTTTTGTTGATGGCTTTTTTACGACGTCGTGCCCCCAGGGTAAGTTTGACGTCCCCTTAGATGTTTTATGTGGGATGAGCGTGCGAGTTATATGCAACAGACCTTCCTTTAGGCTGTTCCAGTTTTCATTAACGGATCGATTCTGGAAGACTTCTTATATGAGCATGTTGATTTTTAGTATCGTTGCTTCTTCTCTCAGCCTTTGCCAGTCTGCTTTTTTAAAGTGTGGTATTTGCCGTGGTATGGATTTCGTTTGTGAGAGTTTTATATCACAATCAGCAATGACCATATGATGATCCCCTACCCACAATATAAGATTCTAAATATAAGATGCAATACTACATGTATTACTAATACTAGTAACCTTCTAAAGTTCAATGATACTTTTTGTAAAAAAATCGATGGATGTTTTCGTGGTTTCTATTTGAACTATCAGTAAAATTAATTTTTGAAAAGATCAACCCAATCGACGCCTTGCTTATCAAAACATTTATATTGGAAACCTCCACGTCAGAACCTGAGGCCGTGGCTTCGATTGTGAAACTAATAACTTGCCGACCCTCACAAAGTAAGAGGATCCGGAGGAAATATCTGAATATACCCACATCCAATGTAATATTTGGCCTTACACGGAGCAACAGCATTTACATTCACAAGTAAATGTTAAAATCCATACAGATGTTTGTTTACCGGTCCATCACAATGTCAATGTCAAGACTCGTGACATGAATGTGGCAGAAAGTTATATAAGGGTCCCATCAGAAAAGGGAAATAATTTAATCCTGTTGTTGCCAGTGTTTGAAGAAAATTTGAAATTTAAGTATTCTTACCCCCCCCCCCCCCCCCCAAAAAAAAACCAAAAAAAAAACCAACAACATTTGTTGTTCTCTAACTTACTTCAAACTAATACAGTACGCCCATCGTGGACTGGTCACTTCTAGCGAGTGGGCAATATTTCCATAGCCACAATATAAGATTCCAAACACAAATTATAGGAATAATCATGCTTAAACTTTTGATTAATGAAGCACCGGGTACATCTCTGCCCACACGTGGATTACGGCCAGTCCACTGCGACTGTACTGTAGCTCATGTCTACATGGTAGTAATGCTTTGACCATCTGCACATCATTTGTCATGGTCCTCAACTGACTGATTGAGGGGCCCTTTTAGGCTTCATTCCCACTGTTTCAAATTTGACATCCCGTCATTGGTGGTGCTAGACGTTCCCGACGATGAGGATTGACCACTCTAATAGGGATAGGTATGTATTAGTCTCAAAGATGAGTATATACTGCCCACCCAACCCTGAGGCTCAAACCATGGATTGGAAAAGGGGCGGTAAATAGCAATCTTACACAGGATATTTTCTAACTTGTGCCCAGAGACATGTACATGTATGATAAAAAAGGGCAGTTTCCCAACATGGAGAAAGGTGGGGTGCCTACGAATGCACTGTTCTGCAAGGAGGTTATCTACTGACCCTTCCTCGGATTGAAGCTTATGTCTGAGGGTTGAGGGGCAGTATGTAATCATCATACAGAGGCTTGGTTGTAGCCGTGGTGGGATCGCCTAAGTACTTGCAAGTTAAGCTTCAGGCAACTGCACAGGGGTTCAAGATGTTTTTGTTGGTGTAACGTGTGTAGGGTTGGTGTGGGGTTTAAAGGTGAGTATTTTTAGACTTAATATACATGTATTGTTGTAAATTTATGATGAAAGAACAATGATTTTACATGCTTGAGACTGAAATACTGAAGTTGCAATCCTGTCTCCGTAGCACAACAGGTCAGTGCATCTTGGTACTGTAAGGTTCATTCAGTGAATGCTCTAAGAAGGTGTCAGTTCGAATCTGACTGAAGATCATCACTGAATGTACTTCTGATCATGCTGTTATAATGGAAACTGATTATTAGTTTAATCCTAACTGAAACGTGAATACAGGCACTCTAAAAGTTGTAACTTATTAAATTCCAGTTGACAGATTTATTTACAATGATAACAAATTATTCATTTACAGTAGAACAGAAAAGAAATTGTTAAATAACAATTTTTGAAGCACAATGGAATACATGGATCTACATGTAAATTTGAATGAAGTAATTTTGATCTTTTTTAATTCTTCAATTTTGGCATATCACATGGGTTTTCCTAACACCTCAACCTTGGATACACCACCTTGACCACTATCCTCAATGTATAGATGAAGTGGAAACTGATGAAATATTGGCATTGATCAACCAATTGAATTGACAGGCTTGGATTCTCTAGTGTAAAGGTAAGAAGATTTTGTTCTTCAAAACGAAGACGTCTTACTAACTGAACATTTGCCATTTTTATCATTCTTTGTTTACCCTCTAAAAATAACAGCATTGACAGCATCAATTAGTTTCATATTTTCCTACCGGACCCTAGCGTATGATCCCTACATGCAATTGGAATGTCAGGCACTATGATTTGGAGAAATAAAAACAAGTAATAAAATTCAATTGTGGATTTATGTATATTATTATTCATTAGGTAAAAGGTTAATAAATTCAAGTTCTTATTGTTTCTAATCTTGTCTCATGGAAGATTGGTTAATGCATGTTATTGTGAGATTTAATGATTACACTGAGATGCTGTCACAAATCTGACTGGAGACAATTTAATTTGTTCCTTACTTTTCAACTTGTTTGAAAGACGAATCTTCAACATTTTTGTGATACCGGGTATATCTCAATGAGGATGACAACAACAGTCACCAGCTAACAAGAAATAAGGTGGAACCAACTAACTGGTCGAGGGCTACATTATTTTTGGTGGTCAAATTTCTTCATCAAAATCTGTTTTATTAAAAATTATTGGAGAGTGTCTGTAGGTACTCCAAATATGTTTAATATAGCAGATCATTATGAGAAGACAGTACTTGCTTTTAGTGAATTTGAAACCACAAGTAATGAAAATGTTGTCCTTCGCAAGTTATCCTCTGTTTTTCCAAAATTCTGATAGTTGCTTCCAGCATTCAAACAGTTGAGGGCAAGAAAGGTCAATTTAATGCAACACCTAAAAGACATAAAATGTTTCTGAAGCAGAGCCTGTTGAACTGGAAGGCTGCTACATGTACATTTTTAACTACACATGCCAAACACACACACGCCACACACAAACTTACATGTATGACTTTTCTCAGCTCAGACAATTTCAGTCAGGCAAGCTTGAGAATTGACGTCTTCAGCACTTATAAAGATAAAAATTTGGAAATTAAGAAATGGAGAGGATTATTGAAAACAAAAATAAGTAATGAAGAATATTGTCAATTTTAATAACAAACAAAACACCAGTTCGGAGTAAGTGATTTGATAAAAGAATAAAACTTGAGTATATATTTTTAAAAAAAAAACTAGAGGTAGCCCATAGGGGTGGCCAATCCCCCTGAGAAATGTAGTTATCTGTTGCTGAAGTTTTACAAAAAATGTCAAACTCCACCAGAAAATTAAGGGAAGCCACACTTGAACACTTACAATTAGTGTCCAATGTGCAAATGTGAAGAGACATATTTTGTGTGTAAATGTTTAACCCTCATGAGACAAGATCAGCTAATGTGTTTTGAATTGCTACTACCTTTTATATACCCAATCTTAAGAAGCTGTTTCAAGTGGTACACAATTCTAAATTGAACCCCAATGAAAACTCAAGTTATTGGTTAGAAACAAATTGTTTACAGACAGACAGATGGACAAACCATTAACATTATGCAACCTTTTTTAAAGACGGTCATATAAAAACTGTTCAAGTAATGAAAGTGTATGTTGAGTTTTGCACATGGTGCTGGACAGTTTGGTTGTTATGCAGATAATACAGGGGCGGGGCTCGCTTCGTACCGCAATAGACTCTTTTTCACCTATATAAGTAGTTTTTAAATCACCTACAACTGTCCTACATGCACGTGTATAACTATAATGGCAAAAAGTATAGGACTGGCCATACTTTGCATGATATGGGATAATGTTTAACCCTTTACCCAACGTAACGGCCAAAACCGGCCAGCGCTATTCTCAAAAATCGCCAATTAATTTTCATTATTTTTTCATTTTTTGTCTCAAAAACATAGGTTATGACCCCTCGTTGGAACGAGCTCGTCGAGCTCGTTCCAACTAGGGGTCATAACCACAGGTGTTCGACATGAGCCAAAGATCATGAAAAATTGTGTATTTGAGTGGCTTTTGACGAATTATGTAATTTCCCATGATCTAGTATAACAGAGAGTAAAGGTACTGAACTTCCTGGCCGGCAAGATATCCACCTGCCTCATTTAAACTCACAGAAAACCCAAACGCGTGAATTTGTGGCAGAGATATTGAGGTCATCCGACAGTTAAGGCACTAAGCTTTACGTTGGTGTACCACTTGACCAACTAAAGGCTTTTCAACGCCAAATCTAGCCGAAAAAATCTCGGGGAAGAGTCACTTTTTCTAAGGTCGGACAACGCTAAAGCCAGTCTTGTATTGTTCTGCCCTATATTTAGAACAAACGCACGTGTAAATATTGTCATTTATTTCATTTTTGATTTAGCAACCAATGGGATGGCGAGGTCAAATTCGATGCGGTGTCGGAAGAAGCATGGCGACTGAAGGAAAGTCGTTTTGCATTGAAGTAAACTGTGAATACAAATTTTACATTTTATAACGTTCAAGAGGGCACAAGGCCCCAATACCGCCCTGTATGATTAGTGTGGTGAATTTTAGATAGAGCGGAAGTTGTCGTAAGAAAATGGGTTGTTTCGTAGGATAGATTTGATCAATTGTTTTGATCGTCCCATTCAATTCTCCGGCTTTAGCGTTGTCCGACCTGAGAAAAGTCACTATTCCCCGAGATTTTTTCGGATGGATTTAGCGTTGAAGAACCTTTAGTTGGTCAAGTGGTACACCAACGTAAAGCTTAGTGCCTTAACTGTCGGATGACATCAATATCTCTGCCACAAATTCACGTGTTTGGGTTTTCTGTGAGTTTGAATGAGGCAGGTGGATATCTTCCCGGCCAGGAAGTTCAGTACCTTTACTCTCTGTTATACCATGTCATGGGAAATTACATAATTCGTCAAAAAAACCCTCAAATACACAATTTTCCATGATCTTTGGCTCATGTCGAACACCTGTGGTCATAACCTATGTTTTTGAGACAAAAAATGAAAAAAATTAGTTATCAAGATTTTTTTTTTGCAAGTGTCGTCTGCTTTTCATGTTAGGTAATGGGTTAACTGTGATTAATCTGCTTTTTTGGTAAAAGTTAACGTAAATCATGTGCAAAAATATCTTCAGTGGTGATAAAGAAAATGGGATGTATATCTGAGCCAAAAACTAAATGAGAGAAATATTTCTCTAAATTGAAAATTAATTAACTGTGGCCTAACATAAGAAGTAGATGAAACTAAATCTATTTTCCGAGAAATCAAAAAAATTCCATTTTTTTTTCTTCCAAGAAACAATTTTATTCCAATGAGGGGTCATCAGTTATGGTTTGGAAGATGAAAAAAGATTTAAAATATTAAATGACATTTTTGTATATTACGAGGGTGAATTTGGTCAATCTGTTAGCAAAAGAGTTGTGAACACCTAAGACAATACAATGACCACAAAGCAAGTATCAATTCAAGTAATGAAATTTGCATTAAACGAATGTGATACGTCCAAGTTCTTAACCCTCTTTTCCCATTCAGGATAAGGTTATGGTTTAGGTTTTGATTGCATAAAATTTTCCAGTGCAGTTATTTTAAACCTCTTTTCAACTTCCAACAAAATTTCATTGAGAAATGAACATTATTTCTTTTCTGGTCACACTGAGAGCTTTTTAGTGAGTTCCAGACTTTTCCCCAGATGTGACTATTTTCATAAAATGATTCCATTGCTTTTCAAAAAAAATAAACTAAATAATCTCTTCATTTAACTCGTACGGTTAACAAAAAGAAGTGATTTCCTTCTACAGTGTGTCTAATCGTGGATGGGGCAGAATCTATGCAATGGCATTTTTTTCCACAAAACAATTCAGAGATGATTTTGCTATGAACCTAACAAAAGTATCATCAATGAAGCACAGAATGAACCTGGTGCTTCTTTGACGGAAATATTGCTTGGTGTTGCAGCGGATCAAAGCCTATGTGTGGATTTTGACCTATCCGCATTGGCCGTGCTGTATATTTTTCCAAACTGAATAAAGTAAATATGAAGATAACATTCATTTATGTTTTAACCCATAAGAACCTATTTCCAGATTTTACAAGGTCTGAAGCTGTTACAGGGGACGGGGGCTTGAACTGGCCACCTCTGTCTGGAATTTCGGTTCCCTTTTATTAGAATTTTGATGCATTTTGCATACAAAATGGAGCTTATTTGGTCGTTTTAGGGAATTTTCACATTTTTTGTCAGCAATTTTCAAAAGTCCAACCCCCTTATAATCAGTCGTCGGGGAGAGATTGGCTTCATGTCTGAATTTTACAATGCATTTTTCTAGCCACAGAGCAGGGGCCCCAACATATTCGCAAGCAAGTCCTCTGAGAGCAATCTTTCTCTGGAAATGACTTTTAGTCAAGTTTTGGAAGCCTAACTTGCAATCAGCCAATCACTACAATACCACATGACTAAAATAGTGATGGGTAGGCGGTGACTTCTAGAAAACTCTCTAGACCCTTAAGTGTTAACCCTCTTCTCCCATTGAGTGTGGGAATTGCTGTTCTGCAGAACACAAATTATTTTAGATTTTTCTGGTATTTTCCGCACTAAAAGTCGAAATTAATTGTAAAATAACCACTGTGTCCTTCTTTTCCTAAATCAACATAACAAGGTTCTGGCATTTTTGAAAAGCTCTCTGTGAGAGCTTTTCGAAAAAAAAGAAACCAGATCCTGATGCTATCCATGTAGAAGAAGCAGTTCACACAGTTTAGCTTGGTTATGAAACCACTTTTTTCAACTTGGGCTTTTCATTCCATTGGGCCTTTTGCAACTGAGCTGAGTCTCCCATGCAAACATTGTGAAATACCAGCTGCATCTATTTGTTCCAGTTATCAGTCAATTGAAAGGAGCGAAACAGATCGCTTCCGCAATTTGTAGTTCATCATACAACAATAAGCCCATTGCCGATTAGCCATCTTTGACGTTAACGATATGCAAGGTCAGAGGTAGCTTCGGGTAAACACTTCGATCAGACTGTCTGTCAAGTATGTTGTCATACATGCGATTGAGACAACCAAAATGTTTCGCTTGAAACGAGAAAATGTGCATTGTCGATGTAATACTAATAAAAATAGAAAAATAACACACTTTCAACACTTCATTTAATGGACAGGGCAAAATAATACTGATTTTTTAGTGAAATGAATACCGCAATGAACCCCTTCCAACAAGCGAAGGTAGACTCGGCATCATGGTTTTGTTTTGTTGACTAGTGACAAAACTGCAGCTATATCACTGAAATGACACAAAACTGTCTGCGTGAGTGAAAATGCAGACCCTGGGTATCTAAACAACCAACCCGTACAAATATTTTCAAACATAGCACACAGATGTTCCAGCTGAAAGAGGTTGGGGTGGAGGGGGCGTGGCCCCTAAAAAGTATAAAAATCGTCTGCCAGTAGCAGTGTCGCGTGTCTACTAATAATATTTTGTCCATATACAGTCCAAGTCAAAATGAGTTGAAGAATAACCACTACCGTTATAAACTGTAGATGTAATGTTTCCTATACTAAAAACAAAAGTCTCGGACATAAAAATACATGTACATGAATGCTGTAACCTGTTTTAACATGTTTAGGGTTTATACACAGCATTTAAGAGGGTTAATTGCATTGCAATTCATATTGCATTATATTTTCCAATGTATAGAAATTCAGAATGTAATTTATAATGTCCACGAAAGAATATTATTTCAGGAAAACTATTTTTTTAGTTCACGTAGCTTTGATATGCCAAAAACCATACCCATGAGTGGTGGGAATTCACCTTTTTGGTATTGTTAATTCTTTCTTTCTCAAACATTGGAAAATGGATTAATAAGAATCTCCATAATCCACACACCTCGCTGCCTAGCCCTTAATTAACAAATTGACTGCAACTTCACCCAAAAAAGTAATTTCGACCGAAAGTAATTTCGACCCAATTTCGGTAACTTCGACCCACTATTTTCCCCGACTCAAGAGCCCTCCCGCTGACCGCAGTGGCAATAAACTTTTAATGAGACCATCGCCTCAATGGGATTAGCTTCCAGGAACAGAATCAAACACCTACCGAAATTATATAAGCCTTCCGATGTTCCCAATAGCACATCAATTTTGTTCCATCGCCCGCCATCATTCAGACCTCTGACTTCAGAGTGATGAGACCTTAATTAGCTGCGTGATGGATTTCCTCACCCTTCAAATGAGGGACACCTTGACACCATTGCAGGGCCTCCTACACTGGTCCACACCAGAAGAAGGGTTAGAAATGATGAAGGAAGGGGAGGGTGTGGGGGCTAAAAGACGAATGTCCGTGGGGAGAAGGCGATAAAATATCAGTGATCTGAGTTTTGGGGTACTTGAAATTGAATCTTTTAAAATTCAGTTCGATCCGGATGGGTAACTTTTCGATAGGTCAGTGGTCCGGGTGGGTCGATCCACTCAGCAATACCTCCACTACGTCAACACACAGCTGGACAAAAACTTCCAATTTATTATCCTTGGCTGCATCAGCAATAGACAGTACCACAAAAACAGAGATCAGACGTTCCACCAATACATTCTCACCTGTTAACTCCTCACACGCGTTTCTTCCTTTAACACGCCCAGACATGAAAGAAAACTTTTCTTTCATTCCACTGTCAGAGAGGATCGAAAGGGGCTTGACACAAATCGAAACTGCGCGCCCCCGGCGCGCGAAACCACTTTATTAAAAAACAACACTGGCTTGATGATCATAAAACAACTGTAAGAATTATCAAAGCGGTTTTTAATTGGGTGTCATCCCAACAAGACGATCCCAACAAGACGAATCCTAACAGGACGAAAACTTCTTTTTTGACTAATTATAGGGGAAATTAATAATAAAAAAAAAAGATTTACAAAGTGTATGTATATTTACGCTATTTGAAGTAATTTGGGGTGATTGATTTACACGTTTCGGATGCTGAGCAGTTATTATTATTTTTTTTATTTTTCATCTCTCGATCGCCCACATTCACAGGTACGTGACAACAGTTACTTATTCCTTATTCAACATTCTACTTTTATATTTTTATCGATTTGGATCAAACAAACGGCACCACAGGGTGGCCATGGATGATTAATGAATATACCAGACCCCAAAACCCTGACCAATATTATTCAATTATCCGAAATTTGGCCCCAAAGTAGCGTGGCCTCCGGAAATGGCATTTCTGGTCCGATTTGGATCAAACAAACGGCACAATAGGGTGGCCATGGACGATTAATGAATATACCAGCCCCCAAAACCCGGACCAATTTTATTCAGTTATTCGAAATTAGGCCCCAAAGTATCGTGACCTCCGGAAAAGGCATTTCTGGTCCGATTTGGATTAAACAAATGGCACCACAGAGTGGCCATGGACGATTAATGAATATACCAGCCTCCAAACCCCGAACCAATATTATTCAATTATCCGAAATTTGGACCCAAAGTAGCGTGACCTCCGGAAATGGCATTTCTGGCCCGATTTGGATCAACACATTAATGAGAAAACAAAGAAGGCCCAGAAAATTCTAGAAGCTATTAGAAAATTCTTCACATGCTTGGAGCATGGAACCCTTGTGATTCTGTATATAAGTCTAATCTGACCCCATTTAGCGAATGCTCAACCAGCTCGGAAATCTCATACAAAACACCATATAGACAAACTAGAGGCAGTACCACGAAGGGCGACAAAACTTGCACCCGGGATGAAAAATATGACGTATGAAGAAATACTGAAGAAAATTAAGCTTCCAACATTAGAATATCTATAAGGCATAGAGGAGACATGATCGAGCGCTACAAAATGTTCAACAAATACGACAAGCGAGTAGCTAATATACCAACGAGACACACTGGATACCGGACCAGAGGACATCACTAGAAATTATTCAAAGATTCAGCATCAAAGAATATCAGGAAGTTCGCATTTACCCAGCGTGTGGTTGAACCATGGATTAACCTACCAGAAGCAGTAGTATACGCAGAAGAACTAAACACGTCCAAGAACAGGCTGGATAAGTGCTGGGAAACACAGGAAGTCAAGCTGAATTATAGAAAAGCATTAAATGTGGTGACCGATTCTCAGCGTCAAAATTTTAATGATCAAATTTATAGACCTGGTTTCGTTATAAGTGAATTACAAGAAAATGAAGTGGATATAGTGGCAACCAGAAGCCAGCGTCCACGATGTACATGTACATAAGGTTAAGGTATGGTATTAAAGTCTTCAACTATTACGACCCGGAGGTTGCAAACATACTCACAGTAAGCATCGAGACTCGAACAAGAGGACGCTAATACAAAATCACCAACGAAAAAAACAAACCTGGATGTCCGAAAATACACTTGTAGCCACAGAGTTGTCGATTTTTTGAATAAACTCCCAAAAGAATGCGGATAACATCAACATCTTCAAGAACCTTCTCGATAAATACTGGGACAAACAGGACGTGAAATACGACTATCGGGCAGAATTGGTGATGTGATGGAACTACAGCTGGGCAAAAATTACCTGAACCCTTCTGTATATAGTGTAAATAGTTGCACAACTTGTTATGGTGGCGGCCCTGTGGGTCACTCGGGTTAGTGGCTCATAGGATTGGTGATGGTATCACTCTCCCTACTCCGTAAAGGAGCTTGCACTACATGCGCGGATAGATAATAATAAGATAGGATAAGGTGACAGGCCCCAAACTAACTATAGTAAAAACAGAAGCCTAGAATTCGACTCCGGGGAAACACAGAACGAAGTGGATATGGTGGCAATCCGCCAGCGTCCGCTGAAGACATAAGATCATCAGATAATAAACAATAAAAGTGCGTGCCGAAAAGCGTCGCGCCCTTTTTATGAATCGGCTGCGCGCACTTCAAAACAGAAACGGCAGGAAAGCAGCCATCCACGAAATAGAAAAATAGGTTCATGACACAAACCTATTTTTAACAGACGAGGTAATCACTAAAAATCCCAAATCAGCTGAAAAGGTAAGTGGAAAAAACGTGAGTGTGTCTCGGTTCATGGTCGGGACTTTCGCAAGGACTAAGGTCCAATGTCTTGATCAGTTCTCTGTGTCTCGTATTTTCGCAGGAATAATTAGCCAGTATCCATGCAGAAAACAGCAACAACGACTCTGTGTGAAACCGAAAGTTACCGAATATTCCCAAACCAACTATTGGCCCCCGACCTTTTTTTCTGAACCTCCACCTGACCCAAACCGACCCCCACAATTTTACCCAAATCGGCCTCCAACATTTTGTCAATTTCGCCCAAACCAGCATATCCGACGATTCACCCAAAAGAAGCATACGGAACCGAATAGAAGAAACTAGTGTTGTAACCCAATTACACCCAATTAACACAGGGTCCAGTAACGCCAGTCAAATCGGCCTCTGGTCACTTCGGCCCCAAAGTCATTTCGGCCCGAGATAAGGTATTATTAGTTAGCTATCCAAACGTTGGGTGTCCGCTCGTTTCGCCCCCAAGATTAGTGCGAAACGCGGTCATCCTTAAGGGCCTATATAAGTAATGAAATTTTGTTTATTTTGAAAATTCTCACCTCTCACATTCCTTAAATTCAAATTAAATATACACAAATTATACATCAAAATGAAGGTTGGGATGTACAGAAAACAAAACACATATGTAATCAACTCATAGAGTCGACTGTAGGCACCACTGGTTCCTGGAAGTCTGCTACCGTATTCGCACCAGAACTGATAATAAAATAATATTTCACGTAAACAACTCGTGGCCAAATGCGCTTTACATATCCAAGAACAAAGCTAGGCATTCAAAACACTTTCGAATACAGCGGTAGGGCTGCGTTTGGGAAAAGGACAACACTGTCTGCATTTTTTATTGCAGATGGTTTCCATAATAATAATAACACTTTGGCCAGCCGCTGATTTGTCGCTGTTTTCGGACGAGAAGGCCATGGTTACCCCTGAACTCCCAACTGCCTCCCTATTCCCACGCTTCTCCTCTCCTCCCAACACTCGGAGACGAACTGCTTGATGACATCGCTTGCCCCATTCTTCCCAATCTCTCCGATTAGCATATTAACCCTCTCCTTTGCGTCTCCCCCTAACCACATGTCCTTCATTCTCCCATCCCACTTCCCCATTATACTTCCAGTGAATCTCATTCTTATAGACTGATACTTTGGGCATTATAGAAGAAAGTGTTCCAGGGTCTCCACCATGCCCAAGTTACACATCTGGCACTCCCTTCCACCGTCTTTCCCAAATTTCCCCTCAGCTCCAGGGATCGCGACCTCAGCTTGAACAGTGACCCCCAAAGGTGCCATCAATGTACTCTTCAAAACCTGGCCTCTCTTTATCACGCAGGCCACCCAAAGACCTCTTTGATTTGACCCCCTCTCGCCAATTACGGTTACAATCCTCCATGACCCTTTCTCTGACGATTTTTTTTTACCTTGGTTTGCCCCAACGTCCAGGTCAGAGATCTCCAATGAGTAGTTCTCTACTAGCTCCCTCACTTGGACCATCCACCCCGTTTTGATATTTGAGTTGAAAATTCTCAGGAACATTACTTTACACCATCGGCTGTCGGGGAGATTTACCAAATAATTAAGATAACCGAGTTTCAACAGGTCTACCCTGTCCTTGATCCTCATCCACCCAAGCTCACCTCTGATTGCTTCTAGCGCTGCGGCATTACTCGACCCCGTTATCCATCGGCCTGCATCGTTCTGCAAGATTTCCAAGCTCTTTACGGCCGTTTGATTTAGGGGTACCACTACCGTAACGTATGTTATACTTGGCAGCCCAACCATTTCCCAAATGGTTTTCCCCACGAAAACCTTGTTGAAACTGTTTCTCCCTATAAGTTTCATTTGGTTAAGGATTCGCTCCCCCCCCCCCCCCCCCCCGAATCAATTTATTTATGTGGTTTCGGTAGATGCCTCTTCCTGTAATGTTTATATTTACCCTCAAATACTCGTAATCACCTGTCTCTCCTACGCTGAGAAGTTTGCTGCTCCCCTCCGGAATGCAGAACTCACCCACTCTCCACCTTCGAGTGGGGTCCACTTTGCGGCCCACAGGTATAACTTTGCTCTTGCTTTCATTAAGTTCGAGTCTCGATTTGCTCCCATATTTCCCTACAATTCCCAGCATTTTCGTTAGCCCCTCTTCGCTTTCTGACACTAGAACCATATCGTCTGCAAAAAATAGCCCTGCGATCTTCAAGTCCCCAACTGCTACCCCCTCGTCGCTACGCAGGAGTTCATCTCCTAAACCTTTGACGTACAATGCAAACAGGATTGGCGAAAGGATACACCCCTGTTTTAGGCCCATCTCCATAGGCACACGTTTTGTTGTAATGTTTCCCAGGCTAAGTTCACTCTGTACATCTTTATATAATGCTTTCATAATTCCAACAAACTCGCCTCCAAAGCCTAGAGCCTCCAGCTTGCGTCACATACCCTCCCTCCATACTCTATCGTATGCCTTTTTGACATCCAAAAAGGCCATAAACATCTTTTTCTTTTTTGCTTTCGCGGATTCTATCATTTGGGATAGCGTGAAAAGATGGTCAGTTTCGCTCCTTCGCTTCCTGAAGCCATTCTGGATTTCTCCCAAAAAACCCTTCTCTTCAATCACCTCCTCTAGTCTCCCATAAAGGACTTTACAGAAAACCTTTCCAATGTTGCTACTGACAGAGATCCCCCGATAGTTATCCAAAACGTCTTTTTCCCCCTTTTTGTGAATAAATGTCACTTTGCTTTCTCTCCACTCCTTTGGTACCTCTTGATTTTCTATGGCTGGATTGAATAGGGCAGTTACGCTTTCCACGAGATCCTCTCCCCCTTTTTAGATAAACTCGTTAGGAATTTCATCCACTCCTCCCGCTTTTCCATCCCTTAATTTTGATATCACCTTTCGCACCTCCTCCGTTTTAATTTCGCTGCACACGAAGTTCGATAGGGTTTCCTCGATCTGAATCGGACACTCAGGTGGGCTCCCCATGCCCCATCGCTTATCGTTTACCTTTACCCAATGCTTGACTAGTTCTGATGCGACTTGATCTTGCTCGTCTGTAACTCTGCCATCTACTTTAATACTCTGTAGGTTACTTCCTGTGTTACATTTATTCACCCATTTCCAAAATACGTTCGAACTCGCCCCCCCCCCCCTCCCCCCCCCCCCTGTTCTTATCGTCCTAATAAGACTGCTATTTCGTACTCTCCGATTATCGTCTTTAATCTTATTTACTTTATTTCGTGCTTGGTGGTATTCTTCCTTTGCTACTGTGGCATCGTTGCTTTCCGTCCCCTTAAGTTTCTACTTCTCCTGTATGCAGCACATTTAGCTTTTCTTCCCTTTATGGCCCTTTTCAGTTCTTCATTCACTCTGTACACAAGTTCCGTGTTGGCACCCTGACCTTTCCTACACTTTCCTTTCCTGCCTCCACCAGCTTCCTTTGCTTTTTACTAGAGTTTTGGCCCTGATCGTCACTGTAATCAAGTTGTGATCACTATCCACCTCTATTTTACCCTCATCATCCACTTCTACTCCTATCACCTCCCTCCATAAATTAATATCTGTGAGGATGTAGTCGATTATTGATTTTCTGTCGTTCCTTTCCCAGGTCCATTTCCCCTTACACCTCGCGTCCCTGTTCCGAATCTTCAGACCGAGCTCGTTTGTGAAGTTCAACAGCTTCCTTCCATTCCTGTTGACTTTATTGTCCCCACCCTCTATGCTTCTTGACCATTACCTATGTGGCCATTAAAGTCACCCATCAGAATTATACCGAGCCCCTTGTTTTGTAGTTCGGGGATATTGGACCTTAGTGTTGAGTATATCGAATCATTCCATTCGGGTTTGCTTCCCTCCACCGCACAATACACAACCCCAAGGGCAATACTTTTGTTTTTCAGACTGATCCTTACCCATCCAATTTCTTTCGATACCTCAGCCGGGGTGCTGATGTTTTCCAGGTCTGTGATCAGCGACGGTTTTAAATCCTCTTTAATGTACATGCCTACCCCTCCCCCTTTTGTTCTGGCCTTCCGTTCGCCCTACACCTATCCATACGTACCCCCTTACTTGGTCTACCCGTTCCTCGTGTCTTACCCACGTTTCGCTTAAGCCCATGACGTCAAACTCCTCTGCCTCGATCAATGTAGCAATTTCACTTACTTTCCGGTGGAGACCCTGGATGTTGCTATAATCCACTTTCAGGGTATCAAGGTTCATTGGCTTCCGCCTACTGGTCCCATTATTATCTAGTCCCTGTATGTTTGTATATCCTACTTTGTGTACCTGTGCTTTCCTTGGGAAGCTATTCCTATTGCAATATTTGGATTTTGGTCCTTTTTCCTTATCCCCCTTGTCCCATTTTTACACCTATGGTTCGTGACACATTTCCTGTGTTCATTCCCCCCTTCACTGATTCCCCCTCCCCTCCCTATACCAAAAAAGCTCCACCACCTGCAACATATTTCTTCTTAAAACCTCTGTACCCCTTGGGCTAAGATGGAGACCATCCCCTCCATATAGGTCCTTTCTGCCCCAAAATGATCCCTAATTGTCTACAAAGGGTATCCCAAGTTCCTCACAGTACTCCCCAATTCCTCGTTGGTCCCAATGATCCGCGAATTACGCTCGCCCCCACCACCTAGTACTGGGAGAAGCCCCGAAACCACTACATGTGCATTCTTGGCATTCAGTTGAGTTATTAAGTCCTTGTAAGTCTCAATAAGCTGAACTGATTTTCTGTCCCTGATGTTGTTGGTCCCCATGTGTACAACAACCACTGGGCCTGGGCCTGACCCCTTTACTACTCCACTCACTCTGTCCCTTAGGTCCTCCACCCTAGCCCCCCCCCCCCCCGAAAAGCACAAATTGGTTCCATGCTCGACAGACATGCGCAAATCACTCGATACCACGAATTTCCATCGAAAAACAAAATCGTAATTCTCAGATATTTCAACAGGTATCATGATACTTTGCGTTGCATATGGCAACTGTGCAATCTCTATCTAATAACAGTATACTTATGAAGGCGATCTTTTTCATTATTTCATTTTACACGGCGTTGTTTTTACATACTTTTTTCCGTCCGATGACGTCGACCGGAAATCGAAAGTATATTCATATGTAAACAAAAGCAAAGGCTTTGAAATTTACCCACATGCAGCTCTGTCGCCGTGTTTTGAAGAATTTTGATCCCCTACCTTTGTTCTTGGATATGTAAAGCACATGTGGCCACGAGTTGTTTTGGTGAAATATTATTAAATTATCAGTCCTGGTGCGAATACGGTAGCAGACTTCCAGGAACCAGTGGTGCCTACAGTCGACTCTATGAGTTGATTACACATGTGTTTCATGTTCTATACATCTCAATCTTGATTTTGATGTATATTTTGTGTATATTTAATTTGAATTGAAGGAATATCAGAGGTGTGAATTTAAAAAAAAAAAAAAAATTTCGTTACTTATATAGGCCCTTAAAACCAGAATACCCTGAAATACCCTGGAATCCCCTAGAATCCCCCTACAATACCCCAGTATCCCCCTACAATACCCCTGAATCCCCAGAATACACCGGAATCCCTCATAAATCTCCACTGAAGTGTTTTACAGGTTATTCAGAACATACAATATATCTTTTGAGTTTGACATACGTCAAGATTGCCTACATGGGGGCACGATGACGCTGTGTACTGAGGCGTACTGCACGTCGATGGTGCGCATGTCTTCAACCAATCTAACCCTGCCTGTGCTGCGGTGCAGAGTTCAGAGTTACGATGTTGGGGAGCTGACAGCTGCTCGTCGTTGCTCGGTGGTTCTCTCCGGGTACTCCGGCTTCCTCCACCCGTAAAACTGTCACGGTCACGATTAGCCATTGTGCATAAGTATGTGACCCTAAACACCAATAAATAAATAAATAAATTGACATACGTCAAATAAAATTTATTGATTGTGTCCCGAGTTTCAATATGTTTTATTTGCCTTCTGGCACATTCAACACATTGGGACTGAGAAGACGACTCTGCTTTTATCCCACATGAGCCTGATTAGACACTGCGCATGCATAAAGTCGAATGGTTACTTGCCATTCTACTTTATGCATACGCAGTGTATCATCAGGCTCATGTGGGATAAAAGCAGAGTCGTCGTAAATGTTAGCTGGCCCATTCTATATAATGACTGTAGACTTACGCACGAGAAAAAAAACCTGTATTATATGTGATGTATCCCATGGTACTAAACATTCATAAAAAAATTATTCAAATCAGAACTTTCATACAGAAGTTCTGAACAAAAAACTGATTTCACCAATGTCGGTACAAAATGGCCACTGGCAGCCATCCTGAATTTCGGACCGCACCCCAAAACACTCGTTCTCGTTCCACGGTGATAACAAAGGTACCCAAGAAGTTTCGTGAAGATCGGTTCATAAATACCGTATTATACGGCCTCTAACCCGAGCCATATCCAATTGTTGACGTACGGACAGACAGACGTCCTAACATATCGTGTTTATGGGACTATTTTTTAGGAGATTCCACAAAATGCGTGCCCATTATATTAAAACAAGTGTTTTGGGGGAAATTTTTTGGGGTGGTAGCAAACCCTGACCCTACCCTTTACTGACCTTAACCCTACATGGTCCGAGCATCAGTGGCGAGTTGGTAAGCGTACGAGAGGGGCGGGGGTCCATGTTGTTGGTAGCTTTCCTGTAGGACATTTGTTAAGGCCTCGTTATAGTTATTCAGGTGAAAATGTCGGCTTTTCAAGAAATGTTCAGCTTCTGATTAACACGGCCGAGGATATTTCGCATTTAAATTACCTCCCATATTCACAATACTCACAATGTATATGGTTTCTGGAAGCTCTGAATATGGCCCTTTCTGGAGACAACTGTACACAACAAAAATCTTACAATATCACTCAAATACACTCAGCCGAATGACACAGTTGATGGCTAAAAAAATAGCTCAAAATGGTCAAAATTTTCTCATTTTGGGGATAAATCTCCAATTTTCGTGCATCGATAGTGACAAAACTGTGTTATAGGAATTCCTCGTTCCTCCACTGAGGATTTTACAGCATAACATGATCATTCTGACAAATAAAAAACATGGGTTTCTTATTCATTTTTTCAGAAGGCGTTCTCAAAGCAAATTTACACAAAAATTGTCCCATTTGTAAACTGCAAATTGTCAGGTCCCAAACAAGTCTGGGTTAGTTATTTAACACTTCCATGTGACCTTGACCCCCAATTGAAATGCACTTGACAATACACAGTTTGAATCAAGACCATCAACAGATTATTGTGGCCATATCACCATTAATGAGAATTATTTACTAAATCCACACCACCATAAACTAAAACTATAGCTCAAAATAGCCATTTGGCTGAGGATATCAATAACCTCTGAAATGGCCCTTTAATAGGAAACGAGACCTAAAGTTACTCGGGTAGTCTATTAACTCTTTGGGGCCTTGATGGTACCTTCTATCTGGTTTGAATGTTATCATATGAAGAAGCAGGCCTTCAGATTGCTTTATTTTGGCCACATGTTTTTGGGGCTTTAAATGTGCCCAAATTACAGCAAATTCCATATTCAAGGGCTACTGCTGATGTTTAAAGCTGAAAGTAACCGTACTAACGTTACACAGCATAAAAAAGACAGGAATGTACTCTAGGAGGGGAAAAAATTAAAAATAACTTCAACTGAAACAAATCAAGGACAGTATTTAAGCAGGTTTTCTATTTTGGGCACAGCTTTTAACGCCTTGAATTTGGGGTAATCTAAAGGCCTGTGAAGAAGTCAACAGTCATTATATAGAATGGGCCAGCTAACATTTACGACGACTCTGCTTTTATCCCACATGAGCCTGATGATACAATGCGTATGCATAAAGAAGAATGGCAAGTAGCCATTCTACTTTATACATGCGCAGTGTATAATCAGGCTCATGTGGGATAAAAGCAGAGTCGTCTCCTCAGTCCCAATGTGTTGAATGTGCCAGTAGGCAAATAAAACACACTGAAACTCGGGACACAATCAATAAATTTTATTTCACGTATGTCAAGCTCAAAAGATATGCTGTATGTACTGAATAACCTGTAAAACACTGTAGTGGAGATTTATGAGAGATTCCGGTGTATTCTGGTGGATTTAGGATTATTGTTGGGGAATACTGGGGTATTGTAGGCGGATTCCGGGGTATTTCGGGGGATTCCAGTTTTAAGGATGACCGCGTTTCGCACTAATCTTGGGGGCGAAACGAGCGGACACCCAACGTTCGGATAGCTAACTAATAATACCTTATCGTCGGGCCGAAATGACTTCGGGCCGAAGTGACCAGAGGCCGATTTGACTTGGGGCTGACGTGACTGGATCCTGTGTTAATTGAGTGTAATTGGGTTACAACACCAGTTCCTTCGATTCGGTTCTATATGCTTCTTTTGGGTGAATCGTCGGATCTGCTGGTTAGGGCGAAATTGACAAAATGTTGGGAGACCGATTTGGGTAAAATTGTGGGGTCGGTTTGGGTCAGGTGGAGGCCGGTTCAGAAAAAAAGTTCGGGAGGCAAATGGTCGGTTTGGGAATATTCGGTAACTTTCGGTTTCACACAGAGTCGTTGTTGCTGTTTTCTGCATGGATACTTACTAATTACTACTGCGAAAATACGAGACGCAGAGAACTAATCAAGACATTGGACCTTAGTCCTTGCGGAAGTCCCGATCATAAACCGAGACACACTCACGTTTTTTCCACTTATTTTTTCAGCTGATTTGGGATTTTTAGTGATTACCTCGTCTGTTAAAAATAGGTTTGTGTCATAAACCTATTTTTCTATTTTGTGGATGGCTGCATTCCCGCCGTTTCTGTTTTGAAGTGGACACAGCCGATTCATAAAAAGGACGCGACGCTTTTCGGCACGCACTTTTATTGTTTATTATCTGATGATCTTATGTCTTCAGCGGACGCTGGCGGATTGCCACCATATCCACTTCGTTCTGTGTTTCCCCGGAGTCGAATTCTAGGCTTCTGTTTTTACTATAGTTAGTTTGGGGCCTGTCACCTTATCCTATCTTATTATTATCTATCCGCGCATGTAGCGCAAGCTCCTTTACGGAGTAGGGAGAGTGATACCATCACCAATCCTATGAGCCACTAACCCGAGTGACCCACAGGGTCACCACCAGAACAAGTTGTGCAACTATTTATGCTATATACAGAAGGGTTCAGGTAATTTTTGCTCAGCTGTAGTTCCATCGCATCACCAATTCTGCTCGATAGTCGTATTTCACGTCCTGTTTGTCCCAGTATTTATCGAGAAGGTTCTTGAAGATGTTGATGTTATCCGCATTTACTATTTCTTTTGGGAGTTTATTAAAAAAAATCGACAACTCAGTGGCTAAAAGTGTATTTTCGGACATCCAGGTTTGTTTTTTTCTTTAGTGATTTTATATTAGCGTCCTCTTGTTCGAGTCTCGATGCTTACTGTGAGTATGTTTGCAACCTCCGGATCGTAAAAGTTGAAGACTTTAAAACCATACCTTAACCTCATGTACATGTACACCGTGGACGCCGGCTGCTGTTTGCCACTATATCCACTTCATTTTCTTGTAATTCATTTATAACGGAACCAGGTCTATAAATTTGATCATTAAAATTTTGACCCTGAGAATCGGTCACCACATTTAATGCTTTCCTATAATTCAGCTTGACTTCCTGTGTTTCCCAGCACTTATCCAGCCTGTTCCTGGACGTGTTTAGTTCTTCTGCGTATACCACTGTTTCTGGTAGGTTAATCCACGGTTCAACCACACGCTGGCTAAATGCGAACTTCCTGATATTCTTTGATGCTGAATCTTTGAATAATTTCTAGTCATGTCCTCTGGTCCGGTATTCAGTGCGTCTCGTTGGTATATTAGCTACTTGCTTGTCGTATTTGTTGAACATTTTGTAGCGCTCGATCATGTCTCCTCTATGCCTTATAGATATTTTAATGCTGGAGGCTTCATTTTCTTTAGTATTTCTTCATACGTCATACTTTTCATCCCGGGTGCTAGTTTTGTCGCCCTTCGTTGTACTGCTTCTAGTTTGTCTATATGGTGTTTTGTATGAGATTTCCAAGCTGGTTGAGCATACGCTATATGGGGTCAGATTAGACTTGTATACAGAATCACAAGGGTTCCATGCTCCAAGCATGTGAGGGATCTTCTAATAGCTCCTAGGATTTTCAAGGCCTTCTTTCTTTTCTCATTAATGTGTTCATCAAATGTGAGACGGTTGTCCGTAATCACAACAATGCCCTCCTCACTCTCAGTTTCTTTCATTCTGCAGCTGTGTCCGCCCAGCCCTCTAAGGTGTAATTTGGAAGGAATTTGGTTTGTCTAGAATTCATCATCACGCATTTTCACCGCAGTAACAATCTTTCAGACCAATTTTGGAGCGCATCCAGGTCTATGAGTAACTCACTCATATCTTTTCCCCTTTTATCTCTCTGTAGATTTTAGTGTCGTCCGCAAACATCATTACTTCCGAATTTACACAAGGTGGAAGATTGTTTTTGTAGATGACAAATAAACTTGGTCCTGGGAGGACGCTTCCTTGTGAGATCCCACCAATGACGTGGTGGTTAGGTGACATAGCACAGTTGTTAATTACTCTTTGGGTTCTACTGGCCAGAAAATCCTCATCCATTCCAATACTATCCCTTGTATGCCGAAACTGTTCACTCTTTTCAGAAGTCCTTTGCGAGGCACCGTATCAAAGGCATTCATGATGTTCAAATATACTTTTTGTGTTGGGTTACTGTTATCCATGGATTTCACACATTTTTCAAGTGTATTGAGTAACTGGAGCGTTGTCGATCTGCCGGGTATAAATCAAAACTGTCTCTTTTCTGTGAGATTTCTTACTGAATGGCACTAGAAGAATGAATAACAGTCTGCGAGGTTATTACGGGTCCGAGACGAATTGGATGACATTAATTTTTCGCGAATGAGTCCGCACACAGCCAGATAGAACTTCTTGTTTAATTGAACCATACTGGAGTAGAAGAATTACTGAACAAACAATATCATAACCCATTCATTGCTTGGCTTGAATACACTTAACCCTTTACGTAACCTGAAAAGCAGACGACACTTGCAAAAATAATTCTTGAATAACTAATTTTTTTCATTTTTTGTCTCAAAAACATAGGTTATGACCCCTCGTTGGAACGAGCTCGACGAGCTCGTTCCAACGAGGGGTCATAACCTATGTTTTTGAGACAAAAAATGAAAAAATAATGAAAATTAATTGGCGATTTTTGAGAATAGCGCTGGCCGGTTTTGGCCGTTACGTTGGGTAAAGGGTTAAAGGAGAAATCACAATGAATGGGGGACAAGTGCACCCCGGACAAGTCCACACAACACCAGTCAAAAAATGCATAGTCGGACATGTGCCACCAGTCCATTGGCATCCATGACAAGTGCCTCCCACTCCAATTGCCAGCCAGGACAACTGACCCCACTCTCATTGTCAGCTTCAATAAGTGCCCCCACTTGAATTGTCATCAACTGGCAGGACAAGACTCCCCCCCCCCCCCGCCAACTCCATTCAGGAGAGCAATTTCATTCCCTAAGCAGGTTCCAGGAAAGAGAATTTTTACCACACTAGATTTTTTAAAAAACGTCTGGCGTACAAGACAAACAGTTTTTAAAAAAAATATGACTTGGATCCATATCAGCAGTCAGTGACGTTGACCATGACATACACAAAGACACGATTTGTCACATGAGACGATCCGGGGTGGTTCTGTCCATTCTTCTATTCGTAGTAAGCTCCCAAGAGTCATCTTCTTCGCTCTATTGGCATCTCTCTTTCCACATCTTCGACTTCTTTTCGGACCCTGTTCTTTTAACAATGGGTCTGTCTGATAGGCAGTAGTAACAATTAACACATCTGCATGTATAACAGGATGAGTCATCTATGCGTCTCACGGGTGAAATCGACAATGGGACCATTAATTTAGTTATTTCACAAACCAGGGTAGATTCTCTGAGTTCTCTGCAGTTGCATCTCGAGCCCACAGCTATTCGATACATGCTGAAAACTCGACAAAATTAAATTAAAAAAAAACATTCTTTGATCGATCATCTTCGGGCCAAATTTCGGATAATTGAATACTATTGGTCCGGATTTTGGGGGCTGGTATATTCAATAACAGTCCATTGCCACCCAATGGTGTCGTTTGTTATCACCAAATCGGACCAGAAATACCATTTCCGGAGGTCAAGCTACTTTGGGGCCAAATTTCGGATAATTGAATAGTATTGGTCCGGGTTTTGGGGGCTGGTATATTCATTAATCGTCCATAGCCACCCTGTGGTGCCGTTTGTTTGATCCAAATCAGACCAGAAATGCCATTTCCGGAGGCCACGCTACATTGGGGCCAAATTTCGGATAATTGAATACCATTGTTCCGGATTTCGGGGGCTGGTATATTCATTAATCGTCCATGGCGACCATGTGGTGCCGTTTGCTTGATCCAAATCGGTCGCTACTTTGGGGCCAAATTTCGAATAATAGAATACCATTGTTCCGGATTTTGGGAGCTGGTATATACGTTAATTGCCCATGGCCACCCTGTGGTTCCGTTTCTTTGATCCAAATCGAACCAGAAATGCCATTTCCGGAGGTCACGCTACTTTGGGGCAACATTTCGGATAATTGAATACTATTGGTCCGGGTTTTGGGGGCTAGTATATTCATTAACCGTCCATGGCCACTCTATGGTGCCGTTTGTTTGATCCAAATCGGACCAGAATTGCCATTTCCGGAGGTCACGCTACTTTGGGGCCAAATTTCGGATAATTGAATAATACTGGCCCGGATTTTTGGGGCTGGTATATTCATTATCGTCCGTGGCCACCGTGTGGTGCCATTTGTTTGATCCAAATCGGACCAGAAATGCCATTTCCGGAGCCAAATTTCGGATAATTGAATAATATTGGTCCGGGTTTTGGGGGCTGGAATATTCATTAATCGTCCATTGCCACCCTGTGGTGCCGTTTGTTTGATCCAAATCGGACCAGAAATGCCATTTCCGGAGGTCACGCTACTTTGGGGCCAATTTTCGGATAATTGAATAATATTGGTCAGGGTTTGGGGGGCTGGTATATTCATTAATCCTCCATGGCCACCGTGTGGTGCCATTTGTTTGATCCAAATCGGACCAGAAATGTCATTTCCAGAGGTCACGCTACTTTGGGGCCAAATTTCGGATCAATGAATAATATTGGTCCAGGTTTTGGGGGCTGGTATATTCATTAATCGTCCATGGCCACCCCATTGTGCCGTTTGTTTGATCCAAATCGGGCCAGAAATGCCATTTCCGGAGGTCAGGCTACTTTGGCGCCAAATTTCGGATAATTGAAAACTCTTGGTCCGAGTTTTGGGGGCTGATATATTCATTAATCGCCCATGGCCACCCTGTGGTGCCGTTTGTTTGATCCAAATCGGACCAGAAATGCCATTTCCGGAGGTCACGCTACTCTGGGGCTAAATTTCGGATAATTGAATACTATTGGTACGGGTTTTGGGAGCTGGTATATTCATTAATCGTCCATGGCCACCCCATTGTGCCGTTTGTTTGATCCAAATCGGACCAGAAATGCAATTTCCGGAGGTCACGCTACTTTGGGGCCAAATTTCGGATAACTGAATACCATTGTTCCGGGTTTTGGGGGTGGTATATTCATTAATCGTCCGTGGCCACCCTGTGGTGCCATTTGTTTGATCCAAATCGGACCAGAAATGCCATTACCGGAGGTCACGCTACTTTGGGGCCAAATTTCGGATAATTGAACAATATTGTCCGGGTTCTGGGGGCTGCTATATTCAGTAATCGTCCAGGGTCACCCTGTGGTGCCGTTTGTTTGATCCAAATCGGGCCAGAAACGCCATTTCTGGAGGTCACGCTACTTTGTGGCCAAATTTCGGATAACTGAATAATATCGGTCCGGGTTTTAGGGGCTGGTATATTCATTAATCGTCCATTGCCTCCCTATTGTGCCATTTGTTTGATCCAAATCGGATCAGAAAACCCATTACCGGAGGTCACGCAACTTTGGGGCCAAACTTTGGATAATTGAATAATATTGGACCGGGTTTTTTTTGGGGGGGGGGGGGGGGGGGGGCTGGTATATTCATTAATCGTCCATGGCCACCCTGTGGTGTCGTTTGTTTGATCTAAATCGGACCAGAAATGCCAATTGCGGAGGTCACGCTACTTTGGGGCCAAATTTCGGATAATTGAATACTATTGGTCCGGGTTTTGGGGCCGGTATATTCATTAATCGTCCATGACCACCCTGCGGTGTCGTTTGTTTGATCCAAATCGGACCAGAAATGCCATTTCTGGAGGTCACGCTACTTTGGCGCCAAATTTCGGATAATTGAATACCATTGTTCCGGATTTTGGGGGCTGGTATATTCATTAATCGTACATGGCCACCATGTGGTGCCGTTTATTTGATCCAAATCGGACGCTACTTTGGGGACAAATTTCGGATAATTGAATACCATTGTTCCGGATTTTGTGGGCTGGTATATTCATTAATCGTCCATGGCCACCATGTGGTGCCGTTTGTTTGATCCAAATCGGACGCTACTTTGGGGCCATATTTCGGATAATTGAATACTATTGGACCGGGTTTTGGGGGCTGGTATAATCATTAATCGTCCATTGCCTCCCTATTGTGCCATTTGTTTGATCCAAATCGGATCAGAAAACCCATTACCGGAGGTCACGCAACTTTGGGGCCAAACTTTGGATAATTGAATAATTATGGACCGGGTTTTTTTTTTTTGGGGGGGGGGGGGCTGGTATATTCATTAATCGTCCATGGCCACCCTGTGGTGTCGTTTGTTTGATCTAAATCGGACCAGAAATGCCAATTCCGGAGGTCACGCTACTTTGGGGTCAAATTTCGGATAATTGAATACTATTGGTCCGGGTTTTGGGGCCGGTATATTCATTAATCGTCCATGACCACCCTGTGGTGCCGTTTGCTTGATCCAAATCGGACCAGGAATGCCATTCCCGGAGGTCACGCTACTTTGGAGCCAAATTTCGGATAATTGAATAATATTGGTCCGGGTTTTGGGGGCTGGTATATTCATTAATCGTCCATGGCCACTCTGTGGTGCCGTTTGTTTGATCCAAAACGGACCAGAAATGCCATTTCCGTAGGTCACTCTAATTTGGGGCCAATTTTTGGATAATTGAATAATATTGGTCCGGGTTTTGGGGCCGGTATATTCATTAATCGTCCATGACCACCCTGTGGTGCCGTTTGCTTGATCCAAATCGGACCAGGAATGCCATTCCCGGAGGTCACGCTACTTTGGAGCCAAATTTCGGATAATTGAATAATATTGGTCCGGGTTTTGGGGGCCGGTATATTCATTAATCGTCCATGACCACCCTGTGGTGCCATTTGTTTGATCCAAATCGGACCAGAAAACCCATTACCGGAGGTCACGCTACTTTGGGGCCAAACTTCGGATAATTGAATAATATTGGTCAGGGTATTGGGGGGCTGGTATATTCATTAATCGTCCATGGCCACACTATTGTGCCGTTTGTTTGATCCAAATCGGACCAGAAATGCCATTTCCGGAGGTCACGCTACTTTGGTGCCAAATTTCGGATAATTGAGTACTATTGGCCCGGGTTTTGGGGGCTGGTATATTCATTAATCGTCCATGGCCACCCTGTGGTGCCATTTGTTTGATCCAAATCGGACCAGAAATGCCATTTCTGGAGGTCACGCTACTTTGGGGCCTAATTTCGGATAATTGAATAATATTGGTCTGGGTTTTAGGGGCTGGTATATACATTAATCGCCCATGGCCACCCTATTGTGCCATTTGTTTGATCCAAATCGGGCCAGGAATGCCATTTCCAGAGGTCACGCTACTTTGGCACCAATTTTCGGATAATTGAATACTCTTGGTCCGGGTTTTGGGGGCTGGTATATTCATAAATCGTCCATGGCCACCCACTGTGCCGCTTGTTTGATCCAAATCGGACCAGAAATGCCATTTCCGGAGGTCACGCTACTTTGGCGCCAAATTTCGGATAACTGAATTCTCTTGGTCCGGTTTTGGGGGCTGGTATATCCATTACTCGTCCATGGCCACCCTGTGGTGCCATTTGTTTGATCCAAATCGGACCAGAAATGCCATTTCTGGAGGTCACGCTACTTTGGAGCCAATTTTCGGATAATTGAATAATATTGGTCGGGTTTTGGGGGCTGGTATATTCATTAATCGCCCATGGCCACCCTACTGTGCCGTTTCTTTGATCCAAATCGGGCCAGAAATGCCATTTCCGGAGGACACGCAACTTTGCGCCAAATTTCGGATAATTGAATACTCTTGGTCCGGGTTTTGGGGGCTGGTATATACATTAATCGTCCATGGCCACCCTATTGTGCCGTTTGTTTGATCCAAATCGGACGCTGTTTTGGGGCCAAATTTCGGATAATTGAATGCCGTTGTTCCGGGTTTTGGGGGCTGGTGTATTCATTACTCGTCCATGGCCACCCTGTGGTGCCATTTGTTTGATCCAAATCGGGCCAGAAATGCCATTTCCGGAGGACACGCTACTTTGGCGCCAAATTTCGGATAATTGAATACTCTTGGTCCGGGTTTTGGGGGCTTGTATATTCATTAATCGTCCATGGCAACCCTATTGTGCCGTTTGTTTGATCCAAATCAGACGCTACTTTGGGGCCAAGTTTCGGATAATTGAATACTTTTGTTCCGGGTTTTGGGGGGATGGTATATTCATTAATCGTCCATGGCCACCCTGTGGTGTCGTTTGTTGGATCCAAATCGAACCAGAAATGCCATTTCCGGAGGTCACGCTACTTTGGGGCAACATTTCGGATAATTGAATACTATTGGTCCAGGTTTTGGGGGCTAGTATATTCATTAACCGTCCATGGCCACCCTATTGTGCCATTTGTTTGATCCAAATCGGACCAGAAAACCCATTACCGGAGGTCACGCTACTTTGGGGCCAATTTTCGGATAATTGAATAATATTGGTCCGGGTTTTGGGGGCTGGTATATTCATTAATCATCCATGGCCACCGTGTGGTGCCATTTGTTTGATCCAAATCGAACCAGAAATGTCATTTCCAGAGGTCACGCTACTTGGGGGCCAAATGTCGGATCATTGAATAATATTGGTCCGGGTTTTGGGGGCTGGTATATTCATTAATCGTCCATGACCACCCTATTGTGCCGTTTGTTTGATCCAAATCGGGCCAGAAATGCCATTTCCGGAGGACACGCTACTTTGGCGCCAAATTTCGGATAATTGAATACTCTTGGTCCGGCTTTTTGGGTGCTGGTATATTCATTAATCGTCCATGGCCACCCAATTCTGCCGTTTGTTTGTTCCAAATCGGACGCTACTTTGGGGCCAAATTTCAGATAATTGAATACCATTGTTCCGGGTTTTGGGGGTGGTATATTCATTAATCGTCCATGGCCACCCTGTGGTGCCGTTTGTTGGATCCAAATCGGGCCAGAAATGCCATTTCTGGAGGTCACGGTTCTTTGGGGCCAAACTTCGGATAATTGAATAATATCGGTCCGGGTTATAGGGGCTGGTATATTCATTAATCGTCCATTGCCAACCTATTGTGCCATTTGTTTGATCCAAATCGGACCAGAAAACCCATTACCGGAGGTCACGCTACTTTGGGGCCAAACTTCGGATAATTGAATAATATTGGTCAGGGTATTGGGGGGGCTGGTATATTCATTAATCGTCCATGGCCACACTATTGTGCCGTTTGTTTGATCCAAATCGGACCAGAAATGCCATTTCCGGAGGTCATGCTACTTTGGGGCCAAATTTCGGATAACTGAATACCATTGTTCCGGATTTTGGGGGCTGGTATATTCATCAATCGTCCATGGCCACCCTGTGGTGCCATTTGTTTGATCCAAATCGGACCAGAAATGCCATTACCGGAGGTCACGCTACTTTGGGGCCAAACTTCGGATAATTGAATAATATTGGTCCGGGTTTTGGGGGGGGGGGTGGGGCTGGTATATTCATTAATCGTCCATGGCCACCCTGTGGTGTCGTTTGTTTGATCCAATTCGGACCAGTAATGCCATTTCCGGAGGGTCACGCTACTTTGGGGCCAAATTTCGGATAATTGAATAATATTGGTCCGGGTTTTGGGGGGCTGGTATATTCATTAATCGTCCATGGCCACCGTACTGTGCCGTTTGTTTGATCCAAATCGGGCCAGAAATGCCATTTCCGGAGGACACGCAACTTTGGCGCCAAATTTCGGATAATTGAATACTCTTTGACCGGGTTTTTGGGGGCTGGTATATACATTAATCGTCCATGGCCACCCTATTGTGCCGTTTGTTTGATCCAAATCGGACGCTACTTTAGGGCCGAATTTCGTATAATTGAATACCATTGTTCCGGGTTTTGGGGGCTGGTATATTCATTAATCGTCCATGGCCACCCTGTGGTGCCGTTTCTTGGATCCAAGTCGGGCCAGAAATGCCATTTCTGGAGGTCACGCTACCTTGGGGCCAAATTTCGGATAATTGAATAATATCGGTCCGGGTTTTAGGGGCTGGTATATTCATTAATCGCCCATGGCCACCCTACTGTGCCGTTTGTTTGATCCAAATCGGGCCAGAGATGCCATTTCCGGAGGACACGCAACTTTGGCGTCAAATTTCGGATAATTGAATACTCTTGGTCTGGGTTTTGGGGGCTGGTATATACATTAATCGTCCATGGCCACCCTATTGTACCGTTTGTTTGATCCAAATCGGACGCTACTTTGGGGCCAAATTTCGGATAATTGAATACCATTGTTCCGGGTTTTGGGGGCTGGTATATTCATTAATCGTCCATGGCCACCCTGTGGTGCCGTTTGTTGGATCCAAATCGGGCCAGAAATGCCATTTCTGGAGGTCACGCTACTTTGTGGCCAAATTTCGGATAACTGAATAATATCGGTCCGGGTTTTAGGGGCTGGTATATTCATTAATCGTCCATTGCCTCCCTATTGTGCCATTTGTTTGATCCAAATCGGATCAGAAAACCCATTACCGGAGGTCACGCTACTTTGGGGCCAAACTTTGGATAATTGAATAATATTGGACCGGGTTTTTTTTTTTTTGGGGGGGGGGGGGGCTGGCATATTCATTAATCGTCCATGGCCACCCTGTGGTGTCGTTTGTTTGATCCAAATCGGACCAGAAATGCCAATTGCGGAGGTCACGCTACTTTGGGGCCAAATTTCGGATAATTGAATACTATTGGTCCGGGTTTTGGGGCCAGTATATTCATTAATCGTCCATGACCACCCTGTGGTGTCGTTTGTTTGATCCAAATCGGACCAGAAATGCCATTTCTGGAGGTCACGCTACTTTGGCGCCAAATTTCGGATAATTGAATACCATTGTTCCGGATTTTGGGGGCTGGTATATTCATTAATCGTACATGGCCACCATGTGGTGCCGTTTGTTTGATCCAAATCGGACGCTACTTTGGGGGCAAATTTCGGATAATTGAATACCATTGTTCCGGATTTTGTGGGCTGGTATATTCATTAATCGTCCATGGCCACCATGTGGTGCCGTTTGTTTGATCCAAATCGGACGCTACTTTGGGGCCATATTTCGGATAATTGAATACTATTGGACCGGGTTTTGGGGGCTGGTATAATCATTAACCGTCCATGGCCACCCTATGGTGCCGTTTGCTTGATCGAAATCGGACCAGGAATTCCATTCCCGGAGGTCACGCTACTTTGGAGCCAAATTTCGGATAATTGAATAATATTGGTCCTGGTTTTGGGGGCTGGTATATTCATTTATCGTCCGTGGCCACCCTGTGGTGCCATTTGTTTGATCCAAATCGTCAAGAAATGCAATTTCCGGTGCCAATTTTCGGATAATTGAATAATATTGGTCCGGGGGCTGGTATATTCATTAATCGTCCATGGCCACCCTGTGGTGCCGTTTGTTTGATCCAAATCGGACCAGAAATGCCATTTCCGGAGGTCACGCTAATTTGGGGCCAATTTTTGGATAATTGAATAATATTCGTCCGGGGTTTGGGGCTGGTATATTCATTAATCGTCCATGGCCACCCTGTAGTGCCATTTGTTTGATCCAAATCCGGCCAGAAATGCCATTTCTGGAGGTCACGCTACTTTGGGGCCTAATTTCGGATAATTGAATAATATTGGTCTGGGTTTTAGGGGCTGGTATATACATTAATCGTCCATGGCCACCCTATTGTGCCGTTTGTTTGATCCAAATCGGGCCAGAAATGCCATTTCCAGAGGTCACGCTACTTTGGCACCAAATTTCGGATAATTGAATACTCTTGGTCCGGGTTTTGGGGGCTGGTATATTCATTAATCGTCCATGGCCACCCTACTGTGCCGCTTGTTTGATCCAAATCGGACCAGAAATGCCATTTCCGGAGGTCACGCTACTTTGGCGCCAAATTTCGGATAACTGAATTCTCTTTGTCCGGTTTTGGGGGCTGGTATATCCATTACTCGTCCATGGCCACCCTGTGGTGCCATTTGTTTGATCCAAATCGGGCCAGAAATGCCATTTCCGGAGGTCACCTTCCTTTGGGCCAAATTTCGGATAACTGAATAATATTGGTCGGGTTTTGGGGGCTGGTATATTCATTAATCGTCCATGGCCACCCTACTGTGCCGTTTGTTTGATCCAAATCGGGCCAGAAATGCCATTCCCGGAGGACACGCAACTTTGCGCCAAATTTCGGATAATTGAATACTCTTGGTCCGGGTTTTGGGGGCTGGTATATACATTAATCGTCCATCGCCACCCTATTGTGCCGTTTGTTTGATCCAAATCGGACACTACTTTGGGGCCAAATTTCGGATAATTGAATGCCGTTGTTCCGGGTTTTGGGGGCTGGTGTATTCATTACTCGTCCATGGCCACCCTGTGGTGCCATTTGTTTGATCCAAATCGGGCCAGAAATGCCATTTCCGGAGGTCACGCTACTTTGGTGCCAAATTTCGGATAATTGAATACTCTTGGTCCGGGTTTTGGGGGTCTGGTATATTTATTAATTGTCCATGGCCACCCTATTGTGCCGTTTGTTTGATCCAAATCGGACCAGAAATGCCATTTCCGGATGTCACGCTACTTTGGGGCCAAATTTCGGATAATTGAATACTATTGCTCCGGGTTTTGTGAGCTGGCGTATTCATTAATCGTCCATGGCCACCCTGTGGTGCCGTTTGTTTGATCCAGACCAGACCAGAAATGCCTTTTCCGGAGGTCACGCTACTTTGGGGCGTAATTTCGGATAATTGAATAATATTGGTCCGGGTTTTGGGGGCTGGTATATTCATGAAATGTCCCTGGCCACCCTATTGTGCCGTTTGTTTGATCCAAATCGGACCAGAAATGCCATATCCGGAGGTCACGCTACTTTGGCTCCAAATTTCGGATAATTGAATACTCTTGGTCCGGGTGTTGGGGGCTGGTATATTCATTAATCGTCCATGGCCACCATGTGGTGCCATTTGTTTGATCCAAATCGGACCAGAAATCCCATTTCCGGAAGTCACGCTACTTTGGGGCCAAATTTCGTATAATTGAATACCATTGTTCCGTATTTTGGAGGCTGGTATATTCATTAATCGTCCATGGCCACCCTGTGGTGCCGTTTGTTTGATCCAAATCGGGCCAGAAATGCCATTTCCGGAGGTCACGCTACTTTGGTGCCAAATTTCGGATAATTGAGTACTATTGGCCCGGGTTTTGGGGGCTGGTATATTCATTAATCGTCCATGGCCACCCTGTGGTGCCGTTTGTTTGATCCAAATCGGACCAGAAATGCCATTTCCGAAGGTCACGCTACTTTGGGACCAAATTTCGGATAATTGAATAATATTGGTCCGGGTTTTGGGGGCTGGTATATTCATTAATCGTCCATGGCCACCCTATTGTGCCGTTTGTTTGGTCCAAATTGGGCCAGAAATGCCATTTCCGGGGGTTACGCTACTTTGGGGCAAAACTTCGGATAATTGAATACTCTTGGTCCGGGTTTTGGGGGCTGGTATATTCATCAATCGTCCATGGCCACCCTGTGGTGCCGTTTGTTTGATCCAAATCGGACCAGAAATGCCTTTTCCGGAGGTCACGCTACTTTGGGGCACAATTTCGGATAATTGAATAATATTGGTCCTGGTTTTGGGGGCTGGTATATTCTTTAATCGCCCATGGCCACCCTATTATGCCGTTTGTTTGATCCAAATCGGACCAGAAATGCATTTCTGGAGGTCACGCTACTTTGGGGCCAAATTCCGGATAATTGAATAATATTGGTCCGGATTTTGGGGGCTGGTATATTCATTTATCGTCCATGGCCACCGTGTGGTGCCATTTGTTTGATCCAAATCGATAAAAATATAAAAAGTCGAATGTTGAATAAGGAATAAGTAACTGTTGTCAAGTAATAGCCACTGTCGCCAACTAACAACAAATTGTTCACAAGCAATGTTGAAGGGTTTTTCCATTTGATAATTGAAATCAGTAGCAGCTTTTGTATCTTCATTTATTCACCTTAAAATACAATTTCTCCAGAAAGGATCATATCGTGTCGCACACTTTTTTACGGGTAGTGGAAGCCATTATATATCGGAAGAGAACCAGCGATCAGTGAAATGGAACTGTAAGTCTTTCCACCTGGTTAATCTATCGCACCCATTCCACAAGCTCGATTCGTGTTGGGTGGCAACATGTGTGTCAATAGGGAGTTTGCGATTTCAAACGTGTACGGGTACGGGTACGTGTAACTACACGTACCCGTACACGTTGGGATTTGAAAAAATTGAGTTGCGAAACGACTTTTTAATTAACGTGTACGGGTCAGTAACTCTGTGAATTCAGGGTCATTATGTTGTTGACCAACAATGGCTTCCTCAGATCTGCTGATGTTCGGTGCGATTGAAGACGACGTAGAATTAGTGTTGTTATCCGCAACTGATGAACGTTCAGCTTCTAACATTAGGTTTCATTACTCAAGCTTTGACATGTCACGATTTACAAATGATGACATACCGTCAAATGTTTAGGTTTGACAGGTACGGTTTAGCCAAGTTAACCACCACATTCCAATTACCCCAATCAATCGTTTGTGAGAATGGCACCGTTGTATCTGTCACAGAACACCACATTCCAATTACCCCAATCAATCGTTTGTGAGAATGGCACCGTTGTATCTGTCACAGAAGGGTTGTGCATCATGCATCGCAGACTTGTATATCCAAATATTTCATAATACCATTTGGCAACCCATGTAAAACCCGGGGGGGGGGGGGGGGTGCCGGTAAGATGCTACCCGCTCCAAATATGCTCCATACCAAATATCAATGACCTGATACGTACAGATTTAGCAAAAGTTGCGTTTGATTTTTTTTTTTATTTTGTATTTTGAGGCCCATGCATGGGCCACATTTTTTTCCCGCTAAATGTGCCCCAAAGGGATCAGTTTAAATAGACCTGAAAATCCTACTTACAGTGATGCCATATATCAAATACGGATCATTTGAGGCAGTGGTTTAGAAAAAAACAGATTTTTAAATGTTTTTTTCTATTATCCACAGTGTTAAAAAAATGCGGACTTTTTTTTTTCAAAGTCCAGAAGCTGTATTCTACGACAAAACTAATGACATTGTTTTACTATTCCTTTCTGTTGGTTGGTTCCAAGGAAGCTTCACTCCAAATAAGAAATCTCAGTGCATTGTGGTTTTGGAGATATGGGCGTTTAACAAAAAATATTTCTATTTTTAGCTGCCGCGGTTCCCACGGGTCTACTGGAAATTGTTGGGGGCATAAATACTTATGACCCATTAATATACTTCATAATAAATTTGGTTCAAATCGGCCGCTCGGTCAGAAAATATAAATTTTTGGCGGGGCAAAAATTCTTGCCCCTCCCATAACGACGGTGAATATTGCCCCTCGAACTTCTCTTAAACAAATTGGGTTCTACACCCCAAAGGGAAGCAGCATAACGGTCTCTGCTACCGCTGGTTCAAGAGAAGATGTTTTACCAATTGGCGCATTTTGGCCTCACACCATCCCCCCTCCTCAATACGAGCAAAAATATTATTTAAAAAAATGCCCCTATATAACCGCTACTCAAGTGAAATTCCATTAAAGTGTTCCCAAACATCACCTTTACGACGGACAACGGACGCACGACGGGCAAAAAGTGATTAGAATAGCTCACCCTGATTTTCAGTCAAGTGAGCTAACACGCCACTTGCCAACAGCCACAGAGAATGACTAAACGCAAGCCAATGATTGAAACTTGTCTGGCTAGGACAAGTGTTTGACTCTCTTAATAAGGAAATAAATATGTTCACAACCAGCCCACGACAGGGGCATGTGGTGTATGTGAGGGGTCATAAGGTGGGCGTGTGATTGTTTTTTGGTTGCTGTACTTAGTCATCGGTTCTCCCAAAGGGAGACCGAATTGCCAACCTTTCATTTTGTAAGCTAATGGATGATTCCAGCTTTTACAAACCGTCATATTGGTCTGTTTTGGTGGCGTTCTTTCCATTTTGTAACCTCTATGGAAATCATGCTGGCGCTGCTCCCAAAGCAACGTTCTGTTTGTATTTTTCTTCTCTCTTTAACGAAGATTGTTTTGCGGCATTGATTAGATGCCATGACTTCATCCCAATAAACGCATCACACCTGTGTGTGCCTCGGCACCTAGCAAATGAACCACTGGTCGATTGGAATCCTTATGGTAGCTTGGTGAGCCAGGCTGCATAAATTACACATCCTAGAATAACGTGACTGGTGGGGGCTGGCCCTCCGGTAAACGCATTCAATGCAATGTGCAATCTCTTTTCACGAGCTGGATCTTGGTTCTGTCTGACACTATAAATCCAATGATAGCCATTCGGTTCGCAATGGTTTTAAAATCCCACGTCGTACCTGCGCCCCTTTGGCACGTGAAAACTATTTTTTGTTTGTTTTGTTTTTGTTTTGCTCTCCTTATGCTTATGCCTTGCTCTCTACCTTTCAGCAGGTCCTTGCTACAAACACCTTCCACCGGAAAGCCATTACTCAGTGACGTAGCCAGGCCTGGGAGAGCCCTCTCCCCATACACACACACACCCACGTCATGGCCCGCTCCCATTTAAAATGAAGCGCGCATTTAAAAACACAAAAACAAACAGGGTATAAATAATTTTGAAACAAACAGGGTATACAAAATAATTTTCAAAAATAATTCAGTAGTTTGATTGTTATCAATGGGGGGACTTGAATGTCCCTGGGGAGAACCTCCTGATTATCCACATTGGGAGGGGCACCCTTCCCATACTCCTCATCTCAGTGTTGTACACTTTAGGATCTGCCTCCGGCTCAGTTATCAACTTACGTGCCACCCCCCCCCCCCCCAATATTGTTCCTAGCTCACAACCATCGTAGTAAGCTATCTGATTCAATCGAACTTCCCCACTACTAAACCAATTCTCCACCCACCCCCCACCCCCCACACACACACACTCACACCACACACACACACTCACCCCGTACACGAAAATAAATAAATTAAGAATAAAATAATCAAATATATAATAGTGATCGTTCATATGCGTAGTGGCAACGTAACAGAAACATCCTCATGTGATAATTCATCGTTGGAAGAAAGGGAAAATATATTCTCCAAGACTGTTCGAGAAAACAGCTGCGTTTTAGATCTTAAATATTCAATCCACAACAAACACAACAACAATTTCCCCTTGGTATCCGCGAAGAATTCTTCCAGAACACAATGATTACAACGAGAATAACCTGTTATATTATATATGTAGAGAGAAAATGAAACCATTATTATTTTAACAAATCCATATCTACCCGTTTGTCGAAACTTGTAAACCTATTTCTACACGTTGGATAAAAACGTGTACGTGTGGAAGTAAGCGAACTTTATGATGTTGTCAACAAGATTTTCGTCTACCCGAACACGTACACGTAATGACTTTTCCTGACCAAAACGAATTACTTCGTGATTAATGCCAGTGTTGACATGTCCTTGTCACAACAAAATTAAACTAATTTGTTTCACAAACACGTTCATTATTTCGATTGTTGCAATTAGAAATCTTCCAGGAACCACGGGATTGTAGCTGGCACGAATTTGTGCATTCAAATGAAACACATTTTGTTTTTTTAAATCACTGGAATTTTCAAATTTCAACCCGGGAGATTTACGTGTAGCAAACCTGTAAGCGTGTGCAAGAAGTGTGACGTACTTCACAAATTATCTGCTACACGTACCCGTACCCGTACACGTTTGAAATCGCAAACTCCCTATTAACGCAATAAACATTTTACCACACAGCGCCACCTCCTCCCTCACGAACTAGAGGTGTTCAGTGTTTTGCCCAAAGTCTCACGCACAATCCAACGATCCATGGTGCCCCCGACAATAGTAGTAGTAGCATTATTGTAATTGCAGCGGTAGTAGCAGTAATGGTAGTAGCAGAAATAGTAGTAGTACCAAATTTTCTGATTTGTCGGTTCACACAATGGTAAATTTCTTTTCTCTGTCGCAGGCAAAGAACATATCATTTCTTAAGTGCAACAAGGCGCCATCTACAATGCTTTAGCATTGCCGATGCACACTAAAAACTAAAGTGTTAAAACTGACACTTTCAAGATGTTAAACCCATTCTAACTCGTAGGGTTTGATTTTAACACTCAAAGTGCAATGCTTTAAGCACTTTGACATTACAATCGTCAGACACCTGAAACTTAAATGGATGGCACTTCCCATGTATCTAGCATTGGTGATTCTTCCAGAATCGTCCATAATTTGATTTGCGCTTGGTGGGAACATAATTAAAAGGACACAACGCAGATGACGCGGATCAGGCTCGAGAGTTCGAGCCTGATCCGCGTCATCTGCGTTGTTTCCTTTCAAGTGTCGCGACATTACACTTGTCAAGTGGTATTATTGTAACACCTGTCAAGTTCTGGGATATCTACACTTGAACAAAGTGCTAGTTCAGCACTCAGTAAGTGTTAAATACAGCACTTCAAGTGGAGTTTTTAACACTTTCGTTTTTAGCGGGTAATGCCTTGTTGCACTCAAATTGTGATATTTAGTGTGTGAGAATTTAGCCTATTTATTCACATTTATTTTTGTGGGTTAAAGGCACATTCAATAGCAGGTCACATCGTGTGGAAAATTTTTACGTGTGGAGAAATCCGGCGAACCCGGACAGAATCAGCGAGCCGCGGAGAGTAAATGTCGGACACTCCAGCTAAATTACCTCGCGCATTAGATTAGCATCGATTGAAGGCATGTATGCCGTCGATATGCAGTACCATATATCACTGTGTCCCCACGAGAATTACACATACACACGGAGGTATTTTATGCAACACGACTTCGTGATATTTTAAGCGCCCACGTGGATGCAAATTAACAGGTCCTTTTGTTCAACAGTTTGTCATTGACAACATTACAATTTCATTTACACACTCTTTTCACTTTGTGACAACTTCTGCACCATTATCTCTCCCCTTTTAGGAAGTCAATCTATTTTTTCCAGACAATGTCTTGACGTTTTGACAACTTCAGCAGCGCGTCATTCTCTCCTGTAAGTGAAAAGGAAAATGTTTTCTAACAACACAAAGCGGTGGAAACAGTCAGAACACTCACCTATTGCCAAGAATTGAGTAATGTATGTTTTATTGAATTTATTTATTTATTTATTTATTGATTTTTAAGGTCACATACTTATGCACAATGGCTAATCATGCCCGTGGCAGTTTTACGAGTGGAGGAAGCCGGAGTACCCGGAGAGAATCACCGATCAACGACTAGCAGCTGCCAGCTCCTCAACATCGTAACTCCGCACTGCAGCACAGGCAGGGTAAGATTGGTTGAAGACGTGCGCACCATCGACGTACAGTACGCCTTAGTACACGGCGTTATCGTGCCCCCATGTGAACAATCGGGGTTAAGTGCCTTTCCCAAGGACACAACGCGGGAGACCGAATCGATCGCTCAGATGGTCACCCATCCGAGGACTAACCGGGCTCGACGTTGCTTAACTTCGGTGATCTGGCGAGAACCGGTTACCGCAATGCCACCGCGCCCTCTATTTTTATTGAAGAGATCAAGTACATAAAAAATATATATAGAACATACCCATAGTAGCTTGGTGTACCAAATGTTCACCACGGGTGGTGAAGTGGTGTTATCCGCGAGCCTTCGGCGCGCTGTTAACACCACTTCACCTCCGGCGCGCGGTTAACACCACTTCACCTCGAGTGGTGAACATTTGGTATACCAAGCTACTTTGGGTATATTTTATTTATACTATGATCGTCAGATTATTAAGAGTCGCTATTATTTTTTCTCGATTTTACTGAGCAGCAGACGTACATGCGTGCGCACCTATTTTTGTTTACATGGGCACCGGTGGGCGGCACTTCCGCTGTCAATTTTATCGCCGAAGCGAAATGGAAAAAGAAACGTAAAAATCACGGGGCCTTTTTTATGTCAATAACATTATAATATATTATTTTGAATTATGGATACCGTATTAACATGAGAAAACGCATGTTTGTTAATTTTAGGTATCCTATGAGGTAAACTCATTTAAAAACATATTAAATAATTGCTGCTTACGTATCACTCTGCGAGGCGACGAGCGATAAATTTCGACAAGTTTGCATTCAGGTCGAGGTCACCAAAGGTCAACTTGGATGTAGTTCCACTGTTGGTGTAAATTTTAAGTATTGGAATCCCATTGCTGGCATGTTCACCACGGTTGATGTGTACAGCTAAAATTTATGTCATAGGCTTTTTATGTATGTCATAGGCTTTTTATGTACAGTAGAATAGGTAATCATGGTGTAAATAAGAATAATATTTAGGGTTATGGTTTTCCTGCTTTTAACCACAGGAATCTTAATTAAAGGGAGATCTCTGAAAATGCAACTGTTTGATTTTAAATTTATATCGTTTATGTCAAGCAGGAACCCGTCAGGTATATATAGTACTAGGTCCAAGCCACTGAACTGAAAACTCTCCAAAGTTTTCCGGAAGTTGAACCAGACAGGAGTCGGTCCCGATTCTACGGTACCAAATCGCCTGGTAGTAAATGTTCTGCCACCATGTCAAATGAGCCAACAGCACCCCCTATAAAAAGTTGCAATTTACTCAACCAGTATGTTAGTTCTCCTTTACAAACCGTCCCAGGCCTATATTCGAGAATTGACAATTACTGAAGCTTTGAATTGTTAACAGTGGCAATTCGTGATTGTCTGCATATCGCCGGTATTTATTGTGAGAATTACTCGTGGGTCGTTTGCCTTAACCCTTTGAACTCTAGCGGCCGCTTTTCCGACCAGGAACATGATACGTCATAATGTCATTAAATAGGATGGCTGTTCCGTAAATTTGTGGGGTGGACCAATCAATATTTTCAACGTGCAGCTCCGAGACTGCACGTTGAAAATATTGATTGCTCTACCCAAATAATGAATATGGACTCTTCTAATTGATGCCATTAAACTGGCATGGAAGATACCACTAGAGTTCAAAGGGTTAACATTGGATGCAACTGGAACAGGTTAGTGCTATATTGGTCTATGGTCCCAGCTTGTAAACACAGGAATCTCAGTTAATGGAAATTACTGAATTTGCAACTGCTCGAAATTAATTTTAGATCGCCAATGTCAAGCTGGAATTCCACCTGGCATTATCCTGAGTCAGAGCCAATGAACTGAAAACTCCAAAGCTTTTCGGAAGTTGGCCCCGATGAGAGTCGATCCTGTATCTACGGCACCCAGTCACCAAGCCCCAAATGATCTTGTGTAATTAATGGAAAAGTAATTATGACAATTTCAACTGAACACTGGATAATTTTGAAATCGCATGCAAATTTCCAGAAGTCATCCAACGAAACACAGCCATCACCGAGAGGGCCCAACAACGAACAGAAGGTGTATGCTGCCCTTTAACGGAATAAGCCGCAATACAACACGCCGAAGTCGCTCTCTGTTGCCTGAAAACCGAGCGTAGCTCACATCTGAATAACAGTACCGTCCGTTGACTGAGGCCAAACTTTTAGGAGCAGCTTCTCAAACTTTTCAGTGTTATTTGTTGGCAATCTGCCAAACACACAATAGCATTTTGAACTCCCGAAAAAGTTTTTTAACCCTTAAAAAGCTTTGTGGCTTTAACCCTTTACCTAACGTAACGGCCAAAACCGGCTAGCGCTATTCTCAAAAATCGCCAATTAATTTTCACTATTTTTTTCATTTTTTGTCTCAAAAACATAGGTTATGATCCCTCGTTGGAACGAGCTCCTCGAGCTCGTTCCAACGAGGGGTCATAACCTATGTTTTTGAGACAAAAAATGAAAAAAAATAGTTATTCAAGAATTATTTTTGCAAGTGTCGTCTGCTTTTCATGTTAGGTAAAGGGTTAATAAACATGTAAAGAATGGTTGAGGTTTGAAGCGACATAAAAAACGTCAAATATGGCAATTAATCGAGAAACTAAAAACAGCTATCTCCTAATTTGTTTTTAGCTCTACAGCATACTAAAATTTCCAATTTTAATTATTAACCCTATGACACTCTATGACGTCACCCCATAGTCGACCATAACGGCTGCCAATTTCCTTGGACGGCACCCCATTTTTAAGTCTAAGACTCAGAATGATGATGAAAGAAGGTATAGAAAAGATGTAAAATTGGCATCGCTCGCATCGGGTGTCTCTATTTGGACTGAAAAACAAGAGGCCAAGAGGCATTGGTCTTTTAACCCTTTACCTAACATGAAAAGCAGACGACACTTGCAAAAAAAATTCTTGATTATCTATTTTTTTTTCATTTTTTTGTCTCAAAAACATAGGTTATGACCCCTCATTGGAACGAGCACGACGAGCTCGTACCAATGAGGGATCATAACCTATGTTTTTGAGACAAAAAATGAAAAAATAATGAAAATTAATTGGCAATTTCTGTGAATAGCGGTCGCCGGTTTTGGCCGTTACGTTGGGTAAAGGGTTATGAATGTGGAAATAGGCTAACCTTCAAAGTGACGTGAAAACGTCAAAATAGCGTTAAACCTAAAAACAAAACAAAAAATTCCAGCTATCTTTAATTTGTTTAGCTCTATAACATCCTAAAGTTGAGAAATATTCATTTTTGACCCTATGACCCTCTATGACGTCACCCCGTAAATCGACCAAAAGGAGCCCTTCAAAATTCCCCACGACTGCCCTATATTTGTCCTCCGAAAAATTTTTCGGGGGACTATAGAAATCAGCGGTGTCCGTTCGTCCGTTCGTCCGTCCGTCCGTCCGTGCGTCCGTCCGTCCGTCTGTGCGTCCGTCCCATTTGGTGTCCCCATGATAACTTCAGTTTGGATCATTTGATTGGAACCAGTTTTGGTATGTGACCTTCTTAGCCCAAACCACAGGTCAAGTTCGAATATGGGTTCGACCAGATTATTTTTATTAGAGTTATACCCCTTTTTCGACTTAGAAATTTCAAGATTTGCGGTGTCCGGACGATAACTCCAGTTAGGATTATTTGATTGGATAGAACTTTGGTATGTGACTTTCTAAGGTAAAAATACAGGTCAAGTTCGAATATGGGTTCGGACCGATCATTTTTACTGGAGTTATGCCCCTTTTTCGACTTGTTTCTTTCGGGGGACATGTGGCAGAGCGGCCGTTCTTAGATATGGTTTTTGTTGGAGATAATATTTACAAAACTTCAAAGATAAAGTATTGATACAGGCGTCGACATTAAAAGGTAGAAACAAAACTCTTTAGAATGACATTGTTTTGGGTAAAGGTTGAAATATAAAAAATCAAACTCCAGAGTGTTCAACTACAGTTAAAACTAGAGTCCTGTCATGAAATGCGCACAAATAGCACGCGAATAAGGCTATCAAATTCTGTACATATGGCCTGTGCAAAAGCAATGGCAATGTGCAAGCCAATGGCAGAAACATTGCCTGTGTTTGCTATGCGTAACCAGGAGAACCCGCCGTGCTTTGGATGCCATTCGATATGACAAGCAATTAAGCCTAGATAAGCGCACTGTTCGTGACAGGACTTCTAGTTTTAACTGTAGAATGGTCATTTACAAATGTGCCAAATGTGGTGACTGTACCTGCAGAAATGTGTAAATGGAAAGCTGAAGAAAAAAAAATATAACAAAGAAGGCTAACAATCCCAATAAGTCATTCCAGCTTCGTTGGATTACTTGACCCTTTAAACCATAGTGGCATCTTCCATGTCAGTTCAATGGCAGCAATTGGAAGAGTCTATATTCATTACTGGGGATAGACCAATTAATAGTTTCAACGTGCAGCCTTGGGGCTGCACGTTGAAATTATATATTGGTCCAGCCCACATATTCACCCAGTAGCCATCCAACTTAATAAAATTGTGACGTATCATGTTCCTGGGCCGGAAAAGCGACCTGTCGGATTCAAAGGGTTAACTAGATTTCGTCTCTCGTTTTAGATGTTATGGTCTAGTGGTTTAGGTGTCGCACTCTTGATCGCAAATCGAAGCTGTGGAGGGTTCAATTTCGGGCATGAGATCAGGAAGAGAGATTATATCTATGTTTGTTAATATTCGCATATTTTACGTTTGAGAGACATTTCGTTAGAGTCCCGTGTATAAATTTTGTTACAAGATGCAGATCTCTTATTGCAACTATATTGACGATGAAATATTAAATTAAAATATTTTATAAACGTAAACAAGGGCACCCCACCAGGCGTGGCTAAATACGACCGTCCTAAGTCGAAAAAGGTACGTAACTCATTTAACAATAATTGGATGGAACCCGTATTCAGACTGGGCCAGTAGTATTACCTAGACAATACACATACCAACTTTGGTCGAGATCAAAATAATCCAAACTGGAGTTATTTGACGGATACCAAAAATGTTAACAGACGGTCGAATTCTAAGCAACTCATGTAAACATAATTGGAAGTTATCCATATTCTAACTTTGTCTGTATTACCAGCTGGGTAAAACACATACCAACTTTGGTTGAGAACAAATAATCCAAACTGGAGTTATCGGTCGGAAACCAAAAATGTTAATAGAAGGTCAAATTCTAAATCGAAGAAGTGCCATAACTCATGTAAAAATAACTGGACGCAACCCATATTGGAACCGAGCCCCTATTACTAGCTGGGACATATACATACCAACTTTGGTTGAAATCAAATAATCCAAACTGGACAGACAGACAGACAGACATACATACAGACCATTTACATAATACGACCGTTTTTACAAATGGGCGTATAAAAGTCCCAAAATATTTACCTTTCCTCGTGTCACACCTTGGGCATGCGCAGCTGACAGGGTAGCTATAACTTTGTGCTTTCCTGAAATAGATACGTGAATGAATTATGCTTGTCATCATAGGCATAACATAGAACTGGCGCCTGAGAATCTCATAGAGCAAGAGGGGACTTTATATCAATTTGTTTGAAAGACACCATTCATGGGGAGGGATCAAATATCAATATTTTCATCTTTGTGGCATATGTTTGCCTTACTTGTAACTTCCTATATTTTTGTCAAACAATTAGCGAGATTTTCTACCGACCGAGAGTGTGCGACCGAATAGACGATAAACAGTACGTAAGAGTGTATTATCATTAAATCACCCGCGGGGTGGAGAGTCCACTCAAGCAATAATTGCAAATTTGTTGCAAAGCATAACAAGCACAAGCATAGTTCCAGCCAATGGACCACCGGGTTGAACCCGGAGGTCCATTGGCTGAATCACTGCTTGTGTTTTTGTCCATATGTACAGAATTTGAAAGTGATTGTTTGGGTGATAACTCCACCCTGCGGGTGATTTTGTGCCAATCCTCTTCACTCTCCACGTACTGTAGCATGGATAGATCTTCCATCAAATATCTCACCCATAGCCAACTTCGCGTTGTATGAGATATAGAAATTTTGGCTTGGAACTCTGTCAAGTTTGGCGCCAGTATTAGTGGATTCAAGGTGTTCAAGCAAAACAATTTATGCTTCTGACAGTAAACAAGAAATTTAACTGATAATAGAAAAAAGTCAAAAACTGTGTTACAATGGTAACCTTACCAAAATTCAAAATGATGATCGCTAGGTGTTTCACATATTATATACCACCGAAATGTAATCCAAACATAATATCAACGTAGTTTTTCTATTTGAAATTCCAATAACATCTGCACTTTTGAATTGGCATTGTTTTTCAGTAAATATCCACGTCTTGGTAGACTTTATTACATATTCATTAATCAAATGCGACTCTTGGCCTTCAAATAAGTGTATACAGTTTTTTTTTATGGCTGGACGCATCCAATCTACTTTGTAATATTGCAGAAGGTGTGGTTAAAGCACAATTCGTGGCTTTTAATATACGTTTACAGTTAGTTAAAGATCCACTCCTCGATCAGATGTTGTAATATTGCAACAGACGAGGTTACAACATAATTCCTGTCTTTTGCAATAAGCGTGTATGTTAGTTAAAAACTGAGAGCGCCTTTTCGATCAGCTTTTGCACTGTTGTGACAGACGCGATTAATAAAAGTTTCCTTCTCCAAGTTAACTACGCGTATTTGATTAAATGTTTCGAAGTGACTTCCACTTTGATTCTCCCAATATGGTAAATATTCTCAAATACACCTCAAATACACATTACGCCTGCGGATTCATTCCCGCCAAACAATACATTGTTACTCTTACTCCACGCCGTCTAACAACCTCTAAAACGAATTTGGGTCTCTGGTTATGCAAGCAAGCAAAGTCAATGCTTTTGCATGCGAAGGCGGACAGGGATGCTGCGGCGAAAGCCCCTTTCAAGCCTCTTTAACTGGTGAATTATTTAACCATGTCTGGGTACTGCAAATGAGGAAGGCGTCCGGGAAGATCAGAGGGATTCTCTCATGTAGCTGTGAAAGTAAGAGATGTGGATTTTATGTGCCTCAGGCTGTTCAGAGTTGAATTTCTTGAGAATTTCATCTCTGGTAGAACTGATGGTTGTTGTGCGGAATGTTTTGTACTCTTCAGTTGTGCCTTTGGAATCGACCTTAAGTTTGACATATATCTCGATGGTGGCCTTGTCCTTGTCTCGGTGGTTCCAGCATGACCGCCCTCTTTCTTCCCTGGGTGTGATCCGTGCAGTACAAAGTCCCGCGGAAGATACTACCGCTATCTGAGGAGAGCTCATGCTTGTATAAGATAGTTAACTGAATGCATCCCTTCTCAACATGGACAGTCCAAAGTGTATCTAATTGCTTTGAACAGTAGATCCATTGCAAATTAGGTGTAAATTAGGAACTCTACCAAATCCGTCCGTTCACTTGAAAAGTCAAGTGAAAAGTGTTTTTGTGGGAAGGTTGTGCAACTGGGAGATTCGACAGCAACATGAAAACGGAGATGAATTTCCCACTCATTGTCAGCCAACTCCGCGTTGTATGGTACATGGTAATTTTGGCTTGGATCCCTGTCACGTGTGGTGTCAGTATTTGTGCCTTCAAGTTATAAACGTTTTTACAATGGTAACCCCAGCCAAATCCAAAGGATGACCCGCAGATGAGAATACGTATCGTTCCCAAATAATGTAGCGCCGAAATGTAATCTAAACATAAAATTCACGTAGCGTCACCATTTGAAATCGTGAATCCATTTTCAGAAAAATGAAACAAATCCGAAAAATCCAAAAATAACTGCACATCTAATTTTGCATTGTATTTCGGCAAATAATCACGTTCCGGTAGACTTTATGACTTACAGTTAACACTAGTAGTCCTGTCACGAACTGTGAGCTTATCTAGGCTTAATTGCGCGTAGGAATTGCGCGCAATGGTCATATCGAATGGCATTCAAAGCACGGCAGGTTCTTCTGGTTACTCATAGCAAACACAGGCAATGTTTCTGCCAATGGACCGCCGGGTTACCCGGAGGTCCATTGGCTGAAACATTGCTTGTGCACGGGCCATATGCACAGAATTTAACAGCCTTACTATGGTCATAACGCGTAGATTAACGCGCAGATCAACGTACTATTTGTGCGCAAATCATGACAGGACTTCTAGTTTTAACTTTATACAGTTGTAGTCAAATACTACTCCTGTCCTTCAAACAACCGTATACAGTTAGTTATGGCTAGACACCTCCATCGGAGTTTGTAACGTTGCCACGAACGTGATAAATCCATAATTCCAGGCTTTCAATGAGCGTTTAGAATTAATTACAGCTGAACTACTTGATCAAATGTTGTAACATTGCAACAGACGTGGTTAAAACATAATTCCTGTCCTTTGTAATATGCGTGTACAGTAAGTAAAGAAACTGAGAATGACTCCTTGATCAGCTTTGTGCCATTGCGAAAGGCATTGTTAACAACACCTTATCTTTTCCACATTAACTCAGCGTATTTGATTAAATATTTCCCAGTCACTTTCACTTCGATTCCTCCAATACGGTAAGTATTCTTAAATAGACATTACTCATGCAGATTCATTCCCGCCAAACGAGATATTATTGCCACGTACTCCCTGCCGTCCAACAACCTCTGAAGCGAATGTAGGCCTCTGAATATTTCACGGGGTTCAGGTATTTATACGATTCAGTGGGGGGCAAAAATTTGCAAACGGGCTTCTCAAAACACGTAATGCTTTACAAATGAGACGTTAGTGTAAAAAAGCTCGCGTTTAATTTCCCACCAACGGGCAATAACATCTGTTTATAAAATAGTATTTTTGATGCTGATGGAACCCAACGATATTGTTCGTTAGAATTTCGGTCAGGTCGACAAAAGCTTTAAATGAAAATTTAAGGCGGGGGTTCGAACCCACGCCGAGAGAGTTTCCTTCGGCACCAACCGCCTAGCGAAACTATACTGAACCACGCACACCACTCGGCCACCGACAGAGACCCCATCTGTCGGTGGCCGAGTGGTGTGCGTGGTTCGGGTCTGTCGGTGGCCGAGTGGTGTGCGTGGTTCAGTATAGTTTCGATAGGCGGTTCTGTCGGTGGCCGAGTGGTGTGCGTGGTTCAGTATAGTTTCGCTAGGCGGTTGGTGCCGAAGGAAACTCTCTCGGCGTGGGTTCGAACCCCCGCCATGCCAATGTAAACAAAACCAGCGTCCTTTCTTAATTCTATGGCATCCGAGAAATTTGAAAAATACAAGTACTGTCGCTGATTTCTTCTGAGGTGCAGTTCGTAGAATTAAGTGCTTAGATGCAACTATCTGATGAAAATTTAAGGGACTCTGAAAATGAATATTGTCTGAATGTAAATTATAAATCCCATTATTGCTTGAAAGTTTTGCATGTCAACAAAACTTGAAACGGGACTTTCTCGTTACTCTCGGTTTCCCCATTTTCTCCTGCTTTCAAGAAGGTTTATAACTTTCCCCGCAACACGCACAAAAAAATAGAAAATTCCACTGTTATAAATAGATAAGATCACAACCTGCGGGGCCTTACTCACGTGACGTTCGACAGTGAAAAGTCATCTCTGTCGATAGTGTCGCAGTCGACGCTGTCGACACAGATTACTTTTTCTTCTGTTGAACTTAGTGTGATTTATCAAACGTAGTTGTAGGCTGCATTCCTTTAGTTAGACACGTGACCTAAATTTTGGAAAACTGGACTAACCTGCCAAAGAAACATTTCAAACATGTAAAAAATTATTTATACTCTGTGCATAATGATTTCGGACCAATTATCATATTTGGATACAGGTTTACTGTCGTTAGTTTGATTGAATTCGAGTGCCCACAGGCCAGCTTTCTACTATTGGGTACATAAGAAGTGGGTTACAGGGCACACACCCTTCACCATCTCGGTGAATACCGAAGCGAAAGATACCGCGATTGAACAGATTATTTCGGACCAATTATCATATTTGGATACAGCATTTACCGTAATTTATTTGGTGGAATGTGAATGACTACATACGGACCAACAGTTTCCTATTGGGTACATAAGAAGTGAGTTACAGGACACATACCCTTCACCTTCTTAGTGAATTCCGAAGTGAAAGATACTGCGTTTGGGTAAAGTATTTCCACCAGCGGGGCAACTGACCACCCTTTGAAAATGAAAATGAAGTTGCAACTGGCGCGTGTAAGTGGCATGTGAACTCTGTTTGCTACCACAGTGCCCATTGCAAGAATGTCCAAAATTTACTAATTTCGAACGAAAGCAAAGGGCTCGGTGTATATTGGCAACGAAGAAGTAATAACCTGACCATCCCACTTCTGGCATTACGCGTTACGTCAGAAGTCAACGTTTACGTTGTAATTTCGTGGGTGGGTATGAAGTAGAATTGAATTAATCTTCTATCTTTCTGGAGCTGTTCCCTGTTACGAACAGCGGAAGATATTTAAACATTTCCTGAACAACTAAAACATTTCATTCTGGGCTCCGCAAACATAGCTTTATAGCTCATATTAGAAGGATCTCGAAGAACTCGTTCCAATGTGGGGTTCAAAAGCTATGTTTTCTAGTCAAAAACTGAAAAATAATAAAATTTGTGTGGCGATTTTTGCGAATACCGCTGGTCTATTTGGGTTGTTTCGTTATGTCACCTTGTTGAGGGCTGCATTATTTTAGTGGTCTAAATTTATTTATTTATTTATTTATTTATTTATTTATTGGTGTTTTAAGGTAACATACTTACGCAAAATGGCTAATCATGACCGTGACAGTTTTACGGGTGGAGGACCAATCTAACCCTGCCTGTTCTGCAGTGCGTAGTTACGATGTTGGAGAGCTGGCCGCTGCTCATCGTTGTTCGGTGGTTCTCTCCAGGTACTCCAGCTTCCTCCACCCGTAAAACTGTCACGGTCATGATTAGCCATTGTGCATAAATATGTGACCCTAAACATCAATAAATAAATAAATAAATAAATATTTACGGGTGGAGGAAGCCGGAGTACCCGGAGAGAACCACCGAGCAACGACGAACAGCTGCCAGCTCCTCAACATCGTAACTCCGCACTGCAGCACAGGCAGAGTTAGATTGGTTGAAGACATGCGCACCATCGACGTGCAGTACGCATTAGTACACGGGGTCATCGTGCCCCCGTGTGAACAATCGGGGTTAAGTGCCTTGCCCATGGACACAACGCGGGAGACCGAATCGATCGCTCAGACGTTCACCCATCCGAGGACAAACCGGGCTCGATGTTGCTTAACTTCGGTGATCTGACGAGAACCGGTTACCGCAACGCCGCCAAAGCGCCCCAGTGGTCTGAATTGGTTCATCAAAAATTTGTTTTATTACAAATTATTGAAGAGTGCCCACAGGCACTCTTCAATTATTTATGATAAAACAAATTTATATAAACAAAATATTATTTGCGCTTGAGAGAATATGAAACACAAGCAAGGAAAATGTTGGCTTTTGGTCTGGTACCCTCATGTTTTTAAAGCCATGATAGTGGCTTCTAGCACTCAACCACCTAAGGGTCAAATGACAAATAATGTGATAAAAATAATCTCAACTTCGTCACGGTGTGAAATAAAATTTTTGAACTTCTCTCACTAAAATCGATCAAAAACTCGGTAAACCTCGACACGGATCGAATTTAGTGAACTCTGTTCAGACATTTTATATCAAATAATCATTCATTGGAAATCTTCTATTATTCGTTGCGATCAGAATACCGCACAAAGACCGATGTATATTGTTTGCAACGTGCGTCATGCGAACGATGCGATAGATATCATAAAGAATTTTGCTTTTCAATTTGCAAAAAATGATAAAGTGTAATATAATTTCGGCGTGCTGGAAAACAACAACAACAACAAAAACAACAACAACAACAACAACAACAACGACAACAACAGAAAACAAAGAACAATAACGCGTCCCTATTTAACCCTTTGGACACTGATGGTATCTCCCATGTCAGTTCAAAGGCAGCACTTGGAAGAGTCCATATTCATTATTTTGTGGTAGACCAATTATTTTTCTCAACGTGCAGACTTTGGGCTGCACGTTGGAAATATTGATTGGTTTACCACACACAAGCGCTTAGCACCCATCCTATTTAATGAAATCACTTAACCACGGATGTCCACATGGGGGCACGATGACCCCGTGTACTAAGGCGTACTGCACGTCGATGGTATGCATGCCTTTAATCAATTTAACCCTGCCTGTGCTGCAGTGCGGAGTTACGATGTCGGGGAGCTGGCAGCTGCTCGTCGTTGCTCGGTGGTTCTCTCCGGGTACTCCGGCTTCCTCCACCTGTAAAACTGTCACGGTCATGATTAGCCATTTTGCATAAGTATATGACCTTAAACACCAATAAATAAATAAAATTATAAATTTAATGAAATTATAACGTATAATGTTCCTGGATTGAAAAACGGCCTCTCGTGTTGAAAGGGTTAAAGTGAAATCCCCAATCATTGACTGTAATTATAACTCACCGAATCGTTGCACCAAAATTATAAACAATTATTCTGCATTTCAATTTGTTCATGATTCGCTGCGTCTGAATTCCAAACAATGATTCCATGGCTTCAGTCCGATGTATTTAATTATTTATTGGGGTTCAACGACACTTTCGAGATTCAGAGTCACCTGGTGTCGAGCAGTGTTAAGGGCGTGGGAAGCCGGAGTACCCGGAGAGAACCACCGTGCAGCGCCAAGCAACTTTCAGACTCCCAACGTACTAACTCCACACAAACAGGGTTAGCATTGGCTGAAGACATGTGCACCATCGACGTACAGTACGCCTCTGTACACTGCGCCACCATGCCCCCACGGGGGTAATCCGGATTAAGTGTCTTGCCCAAGGACACAACGCAGTTATTCTTGGTGGGGATTGAGCCGTGGACCTGTCAGTTTGAAGTCCAGTGCCGTAAACGACTGTGCTACCGCGCTCCCTATTCTATCTGATGAACGGCTTCAATGTCTGCCCTTGTTTTAAAGAAAACACATAAATTCTTACGTACGGTTATAACTTCATCTGGCATGTCATTTAAATCGTCTACAGCGTTCTTTGGCATCTCTTCATCCTGTTAATGAATCCAAATGTACTTAGAAATGGTACTGCGATGACAAACCTTTTTCTGGTAACGTTAGCCAGCGAGTGAGAGGACACATATATAAATTGAAATTTAGAATAGGTTGGCCCAGGGTGAATGAACCAAAATTCATGCCAGCCAGTGCATTGCTGGTTGACAGTTTTCGTAATTGGAAGAAATTTACAGGAAAGTTAGCTCCCCTTAATTTCCTAACGCCGCCTGTAAATATAACACCGAGGGTATAGAAATTTCATATAAAATTGAAATTTCGATATGCTAGCAAATTTCTGAGACTGACATTTTCCTGAAGAGTAGTATAAAAATATAGAAGCTGGCTTTTTACAATCTTTCCTCAATCACTTTCAAACCCATTTAACAATAAGAAAACAGCGTTTTCACCATCTTTTGATATTCTGTATTTTTTTCTGTTCATTATATCAACATTGTGCGCATTGTGACTTATAAAACAGATACCGTTCATTTCATTAATATAAACGTCTTCGGGGAGAGATTTGCGATTTTTTTCCGGGAAGAAAAAACTTAGACAATTTCTGTAAAACATTCGCAAAACAAAGAGTCAAAGAGGACGATTAGTATCAGAACGATTCAGAAGGCGTGATGCTTACAGATATTCTAAATGATGGATTGAGAGCGCGCGCGGTGGCTCAGTGGGAGACTGTTGGACTTCTATGAGGTACCCAGTTCAATCCACGTCCGGGACGACCTGCGTTGTGTCCTTAGGCAAGGCACCTTATCCCGGTTGCCTACATGGGGGCAGGATGACGCCGTGTACTAAGGCGTACTGCAAGTCGATGCTGCACATGTCTTCAACCGCTGTAACCCTGCCTGGGTGGAGCTTGAACAGAGTTAGAATGTTGAGGAGTTACAGTTGATCGTCGATGCTCGGTGGTTCTCTCCGGATACTCCGGCTTCCTCCACCCGTAAAACTGTCACGGTCACGATTAGCCATTGTGCATAGGTATGTAACCTTAAACACCAATAAATAAATAAATAAATGATGGATTATCTGTGAACTAGTTGCTTCTAAATTAGCATGCCATAAAAAGCCGAGTTTCGTTTTGTTAATTTTAATAAAAAACAACAACAGACAGCTCTTAGAGCTGTCTGTTGATTTCGTTTATTAATATTAACAAAAGAAAAACTTGGCTCTTTTTCTACTGGTGTCATAGGTGTTTTCTCAACAATTACTTGCTTCTTAATCTTAATTTTCCAAGCTTGTCTGATAATTTCAAGGGAGATAACTTTATAGAAAGTCGATTTTCATAACGATATAGGGCAGGGACTTGGCAGCCTGAAGAATTATTTCACACAAAACTGCGATATATCTGTAGTACAAGCGTACTGTCACACATAACTCGTTGACTGCATGGGAACAATAGATGCTTCTCATTTCTTGGACAGAATTAATATCGTCAATCTGCCACTGTTGCAATTCTACGTATGTGGGACAACGTATCCCCACTTGTCAAGTCATTTGGGCTAATCGTTTTTATTCTGAAGTTGGTGTGGTCGTATGTTATTTACTTCTAAAGTTGATGAACGGGTTCTTTCTCCCACAAGAACATTCGACAAAAAATAATTCAAAGGCGTGTACAAGTGCACGTGCATAGTGATTTGAGTTGAGTGCTTGACGTTTATGGTTCCGTGTAAATAAATGGGATTGTGGCTGGCGAATTTACAAAAGTGAGTGTGTTGTAAAAAACATTTTTACCAAAAAAATTGAAAAAAATAAATTAATATAACAAATGTTGATAACAAGTATTTTGGGGTTAACAAGTGCAATCAATCACTTACCTATTAATTTGATATATTCCCAACGGATCTTGGACAATTCGTACCCTGGACGATTCGTACCTTGGACAATTCGTACCACAATTAGGGGGTACGAATTGTCTTGGCAAAAGGTACGAATTGTCTCGACAATTGGTTCGAATTGTCTCGACAAAAGGTACGAATTGTCTTAGTAGAAGGTACAAATGGTCTCTATATGAACGTGTTGTGTCAAGTACCGTACAAGTCAAAATAAGTTGTAGGATAACCACTATAAATTATGTATTTTTATCTTCCTACCCTGATAAGACCAGAAGTTGACATCATTTTCTGGAAAGCTCTCACTGAGAGCTTTCCGGAAAATTATGTCAGATTCCGATTTTATCAGTGCAGGAGCAGCAGTATACTTAGTTTATTGCGGTTATGCGAATAGTTCAGTCGTGAGGTACGAATCGTCCAGGCACGAGGTACGAATCGTCCATGCACGAGATACGAATTGTCCAGGCACGAGGTACGAATCGTCCAAGCACGAGGTACGAATCGTCCAGACATAAGGGTACGAACAGTCCAGGAAAAGGTACGACTGTCCAATGTACGAATCGTCCAGGGTACGATTTGTCCAACTTCCTTCCCAACAATTATTTGCGTCGACTGCTTTACGTGATAAAATACTACTATATGTGTAAAAAACGAACAAAATACCACACTTGCCTCCAAACCAAAGTTTATTTAATCGGAAGTCTACTCACCGATACGAACTCATGAGATTCTTTTTCATCACTTTTATAACCAGTGTTAAACTGCCCTCCATTCTAAAATAGAAGCCAAAATATAAAAAAAAGTCGGATAATGGAGAATTTCGCTTAGAAAAGTATCTTGAAAAAAGTAGTATCGTGACCGCAGCATGGATATCAAGTCAAGTCCAGTCAATCGTTTACACCCATGTTGCCCAATTTTGAGTCCTTGTTCCAATGAGTGGTTATAAGCTAAACTTTCTAGACAAAAACTGAAAAGAATAATGAAAATTGAATGGTGATCTTTGTGAACAGCACTGGTCGGTTTTGACCGTTACGCAGGGCGGAGGGTTAAAGGATTGAAACATTCAAAGACACACCACTAGCAAATGCAATTTAATTGAAAGAAAAGAAAATTAAATGGCAATTCGAGTGAATGGAGATGAACGTATGTTGCCATTAAGTTTAGTAAAAGGCTTTTTACATTTTTTTCCCAATCAGTTTCAATGTTTGGCTATTATTCTCTGTTTAGATACATTTAAAATAAGAAAACGGCGCGTTCACCATCTTTTTCTTCTGTAACTTTTTCCAGCGCAGTATATTAACCCTTTACCTAACATGAAAAGCAGACGACACTTGCAATAAAAATTCTTGAATAACTAGTTTTTTTCATTTTTTGTCTCAAAAACATAGGTTATGACCCCTCGTTGGAACGAGCTCGACGAGCTCGTTCCAACGAGGGGTCATAACCTATGTTTTTGAGACAAAAAATGAAAAAATAATGAAAATTAATTGGCGAATTTTGAGAATAGCGCTGGCGGGTTTTGGCCGTTACGTTGGGTAAGGGGTTAACAGAGAGCATCGGCGTGACATGTTATACAGGCACTATCCTTTCCATTAGTATAAAGGTCTAGGGGGTAAGATTTGCCTCTCTTTTTTTTTGCTTTGAAGAATAAAAACTTGTAAATTACTGTAAAAACAGATTAACTAAACGAGGAGCCAAGTGGGCAGTTACATACTTGCTTCTTATCAGCTCCCATAAAATACGAAGTTTCCTTTTGTAACTTTTAATAAACGAAGACAACAGGCAGCTCCGAGAGCTGTCTGTTGTTTTCGTGCATTAAAAGTTACAAAATGAAACTTAGCTTTATTTTCTACCTGTGTCATAGGTGTGTTCTCAACAATTACATGCTTCTTAATTTGGCCTTCCTTGCAGTGTAATAATGTCAGGGGAGATAACTTTATAGAAAGTCGATTTTCATGACGCGATAAATCAGAGATGGAGACATAAACCACCAGGCTCTCAGGCCTCGAGTCAAATTTGGTTAGGAATCCGACTGTTGTCGTGCACTGTTTGTTTACTCACTGTCATGTCCCCTTATGCGCAAACACATGGATATTCTTTCGTACTTCAGTGATAGATATTACAATCAATAAGTATTAATTCACGTTGAAATCAAGATATTAACACAATTAGTGCAAACGCGGCGTATGCATAAAGCTACAGCTGTGGTGAGTCTTTAATTATTTATTCAACAAGGGTGTATAATGGTGTTGGTGTTGTCGATGATCTGGTGAAATCAAGTCTCGATTGATAAATATTTCGTGCATGGATTCAGAGAAAAACCAAGAACATGAATAATTATGACATTTTTATGCCCCCGTGACGAATAGTTAGGGAGGGAACATATTGTTTTACCTTGTCCGTCTGTTCGTCCGTTTGTCCGTCCGCATACAGGGTACGGGGTTTGTCTGCCTACCTTCTCTTACAGTTTTAAAACTAAAACTTTTTTTTATTTTATAGGGTATTTATACATATACAAAAGGTGTGCATATTGCCAAGAATTTGACGTTGTTGAACTTGGTAAATGTTTATGAAATATCGAATATCGGGTACAAGGTTTGTGCACCTAACTCCTCCTACAGCTTTCAAGCTATAACCTTTTATTTTACAGGGTATTTATACAAATACCAAATGTGTGCATACATGTATTGCCAGAAATTTGATTTCGTTCAATTTTCCACAACATTACAGGTTGTTGAACTTGGTATATTTTGTGATATTTCGAATATAGGGTACAAATTTTGTCCGCCTATATACTTCCACAGTTTTCAATCAAAACTTTTTCATTCTACGAGGTAATTATACATATACCAAAAGTGTGCATATTGCCTGGAATTTGATTTTGTTCAAGTTTTCATAAACGTACGGGTTATTGTACTAAGTAAATGCTTGTGAAATTTCCAATACTGGGTACATGATTTTCCCAGCTAACTCCTATAGCTTTCAAGCTAGAACCTTTCTATTTTGTAGGGTATTTGTATATTTACCAAATGTGTGCATACACATATACTACAGCTGAGCATATACAGTACGTGGGGAGTGTATTATCACTAAATCACCCGCAGAGTGGAGATTACACCCGAGCAATAATTGCAAATTTGTTGCAAAGCATAACGAGCACCAGAAAAGTTTCAGCCAATGGACCTCCGGGTTAAAACCCGGAGGTCCATTGACTGAAACATTGCTTGTGTTTTTTGTCGATATATACAAAATTTGAAAGTTATAGCTTGGGTGATAACTCCACTCCGCGGGTGATTTAGTTACAATCCACTCTCCACGTACTGTACATACACCAAACGTTTGCATATTGTCAAGACTTCGGGTTTCAAGCTATTTTTGTAATTTTGAAGGATGTTCACAGATATTTTTGCTAATATAATCAGTGAATAGTTATGTTTATCATTACAATGTGTTGTTATAAAGCCGTTTAATATAATATATTGCTCTTCAACATTCTCCGTCCATGTGCAGTGCGGGGAAATGCTTCAGTCTAGTTTTATATGCAGTCGTATGGAACCATAGGTTTGCTTTTCCAACCCACAGAAGTATTCCATAGGATTGGATCTAAAATAGGCGATGAACTATTGAAAGGCTAGACTGGTTCCAAGCAATAACAGCGCCAAATTCGTACAAAATTTGACTGGTTGTTTGAGATCTTAATGAACTGCATTTTGTATTTTCACAAGCAACGGGTCAGTGTGCAAGCCTCAAAAGTCTCTAACGGAAGCCATGTAATTAGATAGCAAAAGTACGAGACGCGAAACCAAATGGCGTAACAAAATGCCGACACGGCTCTTCAGTTGCGTGAAGAGGATCAGTGACCTTAACCTAAATTATACCAAACTAATTATGAATACACCCCTTTGATTCATTGTTCAGGACATATACAGGAGAAGTGTATGCTCATTTCCAAAACACAGGGTCTCATGACCTTTCGTAAGTGGCAAGCTGCGGCCCATGCAGTTCAAACTAGAAGAGCTGTCATGACGTTCTTTCAAGTAGCACGCCATGCGCGTTGATCTGCGTGCTATGACTATAGTAAGGCTATCAAATTCTGTACATATGCCATTTGCACAACTAATGTTTCAGCCAATGGACTTCCGGGTTTAATCAGGAAGCCCATTGGCTGAAACATTGTTTCTGCTTGCTAGTAGTAACCAAGAGAATCTTTCGTGCTTCGGATGCCATTCGATGGGGACATTTTGCGCAATTCCTATGCGAAATGTTTCAAGATAGGCGCATAGTTCGTGACAAGACTTCTAGTTTTAACTGCACACATTAAAATGGAAGCACAACAGAAGTAACAAGCTCATACCTCTCTGTTAGCCCCACTACGCGTATCATGGTACGTTTCTGAGTAAAAATATGTCGGGTTACTACCTCTGTACTGTGAAGAACAAACTGTTTCTTTATTTATTGAGGTTTAAGGATTGTACGTACACTGCAAAAAATATAGGTTCTCTTTAGAACCCAAACTGGTTCTAATCTTGTCCCTGAGATGGAACCAGTTCTGTTTAAACAGTATTTATTTCAAATCAAATATTTATAAAGATTAACATTAAATATAAACAGAATTAAACATAAATTGAGGGGGTTTCAGCCGTAAGTTTAGAGCTTATACGAGGTTGACTCAAATCATTATTACGCAAAGGAGATATGAACATTTGGCATATCGAACCAGTTTTGGTTCTCTTCAGAACCAAAACTGGTTCGATATGCCAACTGTTCATATCTCCTTTGTTTCAAAATGTTTGGCGACTGCGTTGAATGAGCTCCAAGTTTACTGCTGAATCTACTTCAGTTCATGTAATATTCTGATAAAATTGAATGCTAATCTTGGTAAATTTATTTGATTTGAAATAAATACAGTTTAAACAGAACTGGTTCCATCTCAGGGACAAGATTAGAACCAGTTTTGGTTCTAAAGAGAACCTATATTTTTTGCAGTGTATCGCCCCCTCTGTCACTGTGTCGTATGTATTGCTACAACTTTCGAATTTCAGAGAGCAAATTGGGTACACTGGAGTAAGTTTGTCCTAGAAAAAACTGAACATGGGATCAGTTTCGATCCCTCTGATCTCTCCCTAGGGCGGGCTGGTAGATTTTCGTTCGCTGAGTATTTCCGTGCATATGGATATTGGTGAGAGCAACAAATTTACAGAAAAATTACAATTTTTTTTTCTGTTTTATCACAACAACTAGCACATCAAATCCCCACCAATAACACGAACACGTCGGGGTTACTAACTTTAGCACTCCCGAATACGAGCAACATCAGGAGGATCAGTTGGTAAATTAACAGAGACACTCTCCAAAAATAATTTACAAGGTACATATGTGTGACGGCTCGAGAGAGAAATAAAGGAGCCGTTGCCCGAACCGTCGATATCTAGTACACCAAGCTACCGATTTACCACGTGACTAAGAGATCTGGGCCAACCAGGCTGTTGGTAAATGGCCCGTATACCTCGACAGCCACACCACTCTCACTTTCTTTGAGATTCACCCACCTCAAATGGGACCTCAGAGCAATCGAAACATCCACCATGCTTCACCACAGCACGCGCAATGCCACCAACTACTGAGGGCTGGTCAACGGCACCAATGTAACAGAAGGGGAGAGAAGTGCGGGAGCGAGGCTCAAACCGCCGACCTCTAGCACACAAAGCGACCGATTTGCACGAGACTAAGAAATCCGGATCAACAAGGCTTGTTGGCAAATAGCCCTTATACCTCGACTGCTACAAATGTATGAACCATTTATAGCAAGTATCACTAACCTGGCAATGCCAATTAGGACCTTATCTTTACCGCACGACGCAGGTATAATGACGACATTTAAAAGCATATTTAGATCGATAATATATTATATTTGCTCATATATATTAAATTCTACATAAAGTAATATATGCTGCTTACTTCTGTCACGTCTGCCACTCTCTGTGTCTGCGTCTCAAGCTCCCTCTTCTGTGGGTTTGGTTCTGTACTATTTTGCGGGGGTGCGTTGTTTGGTTTTGGCTGTTTGTTCGGTGTTGACTCTGTATCGAACTGTGAATGATTGATTAAAACGTATCAAACAGGAAAACAATTGTATGAATTCTATAGTTTCTTCTGTGTGCACCACCTCCTTGCACACAGCTGCTTATTTTATCACTTTAGAAATAGGCGTAGCTGCAGCGTCCAAGAGCCGAGGTCATGTGGTTTTCTGGGGGCGTCTGGGGACATGGTCCGCGGGAAAATGTTCACAGTTTACTCCAAATTTGGAACTCATTTGGCGGTTCATCACGCGCTTCCTCTACAATGAAAACACAACGTCAGAATGTGTGAATACACGTCATGACGTTCTGCGTTTATTACATAAAATCCATTAATTTAGAAATTCCGACTTTTTTTGTAGAATTTGATAGTTCTGACGTCTGCTTGAAATAAAAACAAAAACAAAATAAAAAATGAAAATTGTCTGCAAATAGGTTATTTATTCGTTTTTGAAGAAATTGGTTGCCGTTATCTGAGAGATATTCGCTTCAAAGCAAGAACTTGAGTGTTATAAAATCACTCCCCATTTATAGAATACGTTTGATTTTGTTAATTTTGGGGAATTTGAACAAAAACATTTTCCAATTGACATTCGAGTTATCGGCTGTATCCACAGCTGCCGAATCTAGGTCAGAATGCGACGTTTCGATTGGCCGATTACGAAAATGGGCGGAGTTTAGTTTTTGTGAATAAGACATAACATCAGATGGAAAAGAACAATCCTTCAACAAAACTCCGTATGGAACAAGTGGTCCGTACGGATTTGCAAATACGGAACTTGAGAAAGAGTAATAGGCGTGTACTAAAATATCTTACCTCACATCATTTACTTCCACGCAGCAAAAAAACCCCCAAAAAACAACACATCGGCGATAAAATGTATTGATGCGCAATCAATGTTGCAAAGATAAGTGAAAAGTAAATGCTCATACATGACCAAATGTTTACATATATCATGTTGATGTGCGTTCGAACTTTTCAGAACAACGTATCCCGGTCAGATTTTAACCCTTTACTCAACGAATCGCCCGCATCCGCCCGCGTAATATGCAAATTCAGTAGTTGAAAAAATATTATTTTTCAAAAAATTTCAACAAAACCATATCATGTGACCCCTCGTTGGAACGAGCTCGTCGAGCTCGTTCCAACGAGGGGTCACATGATATGGTTTTGTTGAAATTTTTTGAAAAATTTCAAAAAATTCAATTTAAAATAATAAATTTTGATATCGTCTGCGTTGGGTAAAGGGTTAAATATCTATGTGATGTAAGCCTGTCTTAGTGAGAAAAACAAACACGACAACCTTCTTCCAAAAGTGATAATGGGTAATGTATCTTAATACTTACAGTAAAGACATCATCTTTCACCTTTATGTTGGTGTTGTATTTCTTTTGGAAATTCTTGATATCCTATGAATAGATAGATGGTGGAAGGTTTTAACAGAATATTCAGTACGACCGATCCATTTTACGTCTCTGAATTATTACTTGCACGATAAAACACACACTGCATTACACTACGGTGACCCCAAAATTGCCTCTTTCTCCGTCAGACCGCGATTTGGTCGAAACACATTTTCGTCTACGAAACGTAATTTTATAAACATAATGCGAAAGCAAAACCGAATCAAGAAAAACAAGCGAAACTACGGTGCAATCGCCGTAGACTGGTCGAAATCCACGCATGGGCAGTGATGTCCACGCATGCATTTACCATATAATAAAAATCATCATCAGCCAAATTTCAACTAATGAAGCACCAGGTTGTAACCGGTGCTTCATTAATTACATTTGTGATGATTTTTCCTATAATTGGTGTTTGGAATCAAATATTATTGCGTCCGTGGAAATATTGCCCACCCGTGGAAAGCAACCGGTCCACGGCGACCTACTGTAGCACATGAGAAGCAAAGCGTTCTCGTACTTTTCTTTCGACAGCTGACATACTGCAGTGCTGAAGGCGGTGAAGTGGACCGATAATGTCGACCAGATCGTGACCTGGTCACAGACTGACTAACCTCACAGTCCGCGGTATGAATATGTTACTGTATTATTGTATCTGGAAAGTTTAATGCCAAGAAAGCAATCCCACTTTGAGTTTTAACCAGCGACTCATATTCTGTTCAAAAGCATGAAGTCCGCGAAACACAATCTTTCGGTCAATACACTGCCAGGTGGAAGCCAGAGACGCACCGGTATTTTTCGTAAGACACGAGCGGACGCTCATACGTGTATTATGAGGACTCAGTCCATCTGTCAATTTCTGTTCGAAATTCGACGATGTTAACCCCCCTTACCCAACGCAGACTATATCAAAATTTATTATTTTAAATAACATTTTTTAAAAGTTTTCAAAAAATTTCACAAAACCATATCAGGTGACCCCTCGTTGGAACGAGCTCGTCGAGCTCGTTCCAACGAGGGGTCACATGATATGGTTTTGTTGAAATTTTTTTTAAAATAATATTTTTTCAACTGCTGAATTTGCATATTACGTGGGCGGATGCGGCCGATTCGTTAGGTAAAGGGTTTTAAGGGCTGTTTGTTCACTCACTTTTTGTGAAAATTTGCGTACAGTCGTCCGTTGATTTAACTGAATGTGCTTTTACTTCCAAAGACATAAGGTATTCTTTACTGTCCGAGTTATAGATATTCCAATCGATAAGTATTTAATTTCCATTAAACCCCCATGATATCAACATAATCGTTGGAACTATCCGGCGTAATCGTAATACTAAGACTGGTGAGTCTTCATTTCTGATTAAAATGTCATCAAAATGTCGATCAAATAAAGCCTCCATTGAGCAAACGTTTCTAGCTTTGATTAATAAAAAATAATCTTCATGAAATTTTGCAGATTCAATCGTCTGGAATATATCAGTTGGTCGGAAAAGCGAACATTAGGTTCGCTTTTCCAACCAACTGAAATATTCCAGGCGAATGAATCTAAACATAGGCGATGTCCTATTTGAGAACTAGACTGGTTACAGGCTATAACAGCGTTTCCTGCCGAATTAGACTGGTGGCCTGGGAGTTTGGTGTTCCTTTTACTCGCCTAAATTATTTTTTTTTGGCGAGCACGGCACCAAGTGCCCCGAGACTACACCTTCCGTTTCAAGCTTCAAGCAGTGTTGTCTCCACTCGCTACGCTGGATACATCGGATACACCACCGCGAAATGTCACTGGACACTTTTTATATAAAAATAGATGCACGGTGTTTCCAGCAACGATAAAACGGCAAGTCTGAAAGTAATCATTGCAACGTGTGTTGCAACCACTTTTGTTACAACAACCATTTTTGTTGCAGCTCAGCATTTTTCTTACAAAACTTAACCACTTTTGTTACAGCACACCACTTTTGTCAGAAAATCAACCATTTTTTTACAAAATGAGCTCACCACTTTTGTTCCAACAGCCACACGTTTTTTGTTGCAAAAAAAAAACTTACTCACCACTTTTATTACAACATAGCCAGCTTTTGTTACAATTTTTGTCAGTGTGGAAAATAAAGTAATCTGCAAGTAGTGGGAGACGTGGCGTTCAATCATGATTTTCAAAACCTAACGCTTGTCGCGCATGTCCGTTAGTAAAGTCATATCGATGCGCGAACGAGTCATAAAGGTTCCTATTTTGAAAATTTCTAACTGTAAGGGCAATGGGACCACTATTTCTTTTGTTAGCTTTTTTGTGCCCCGTCTTCTTGGATGGGGCGTCTTTTTACTTTGTAGAGTAATCTCCCGAATGTTTCTCCATTTCGCTTCCCTTTTACCGATACAATTGACTAAATGAAGCCGACTCAGTGGAGTAGGGCCAATGGTCAATATTCTCTAACCCTTCACCCAATACAGAATTTTGGAAATAATGTAAAATTTAAAAAAAATATTGTCATTATATTTTTAATATAACAATAAAACTATGGATGTCATTGGAATGAGATCATTAAGGCTGTTCCAATGAGACTCAAATGTGTATTGTTATTTTGACAAATTGTAACGTTTTTTTTCGCTGAATTTGTCTTATTGTGGGTAATTATTTGATCTTTTTGGCCTCTGTGTTTGATACAAGTTTAAAGTTCAATGTCTAGAAGACCGATATCGATGAAGGAAATGTATGGTGGTGATGTGTGGTCAGTGCGGAGGAGGGTGGCGCGGAAGTGGCAGGGGCACAAATTTATACTCTAGTACAAATTTCATATCTTGGAGTGAGTGTCACTTTATTTCCAATAAAATAACGAAATTATTGAAGACAATCATAATTATTCGTATAATTTTGTACAGGAAGTTCAAATCGATTTCAGATAGAGTTAGATTTATTAAGACCCTGAAGATAGCTTAACATTCGATATTCATCTGTTATTCGACTGAAATTAGTTTCGTGTTCAACGTTCAAAGTTCATTACCTTTCAATTTAAATGTTTTTCATTGTTAGTACATTTACGCGCAAAACAAGCTTAAAACCTTTAGGCTGTGAATGTCAGGCTGGAGAGTTTCCAGCCTGACATTCACTTTCGAACGGTTTTAGGCTTGTATTGTGCGTATATACGGTAAAGCAAAAATGAGATGAAAACGGAATGTCGATTGTCAAAGTAACTACACATTAATATCAAAGCGTCAATGTGATATAATTAAACCTTTCTGTTCTGTTCATGCATTTTCAGGCAAAATGATTGGCTAAAGTATTTCTTCCTTTTTTCATAACACAGTGAACCGAAAACAACGCATTTAGGCCCGCCCTAAACCACGCCCCTTAAAAATTACGTTGCACAGTGCGAATAGTAAAGACCTCCTGCACGCTCATATATTGTTTCAACATGAAAAGTAATTAATATTTATCTCATCATATTAAAAAGACTTCAAAAATAAAATTTAATAAATAATGAAATCCTTATGCTTTTTATTCCTTGTTCAGTTTGTTTATACGTAACAGGTGATCGTCTGCGTTCATCGTTTTACCAATATCAAACGTAAACAATGGCCAACCATCCTCAAACGAAACTCACGCGAGCAAAACTTTCCAATTTCCACATAGCCTGAGTGAACTCTAAATGAGACAATGTTCAATCAATTTCATGTCATCCGGGCTTATATAGAACTCCACATATACAAACTTTGTTTTCAGTTTCTCAGGAAATGGTCAAAATCAAAATTAAATTTAACTCAGTGTTGCTTTGAATAACAGCACCCTCCAGTTAAGTTGTAAAGGAGACTGAAGTTTTGTGTGGGCGTGGCCTATGACGTTCCTTTAAACTTACGCAGTTCCATTGGTCAATAAAGTTTTTAATGACACAAGAACATGTTTCAGTGAAATGTATCGTTATTTCAAACAGAATTTTAGAAAATTATGCCTTTTTTATTCAGTTATCACTACGAAACATGATGCGACTTGGTTTTTATTTTAAGTCCGCCAAGTGGAGAGTGTTTAAATTTATTGAATCTTAAGTTTAATTATAAAGACTAATCGTTTGTTTCTGTCTATTTCTTGAGTTATGAACCGCAAAAAAACAAAGGCCAAACATAGTACGCCCATTTACACAATTTGGCCTTTGCCTTTTGGGGTTCATAACTCAGGAAATAGACAGAGACAAATGATCGTGCCTTATATCAACAGTATAACCCTTGTCGTTTTAATTTTGATGACAACTGTTACCTTATATGTACGCATGTATAAAGATGACTTAGCAACGTTTGCATACCAGTGTTGGTTGCCTATGTAGGCAGCCAACACTGGTCTACAAGCATTGCCAATATAAATTCAGCATATATATTGTGTACTCCAGCAAAAAGACACCTGGGAGCACTTGCTGATATTTTCCGGGCAACTGTGTACAGGTCCTCCCCCACTCACTCCCCACCCCAAAAGGCCCCTGTATGCGTATGATGTTTATATATTTTATTAGATTTTACCTTGATTACAAAATACCCATATTAGGTTAGTTTCTTTGGAGCATAAGCCTATGTGTTAGTGGTGTATGGTGGAAGGGGAGATGGGGTGATGATACATTATATGTGTATTGCTTTGTCTGTGTATGGTTGTTGAATGGTGTGTGCAAGGGTGCAGTGCCGCCGAGAGAAAATACGGGCCACAGGGGGATCAATTAGATAGTACCACCTGGGCCCCCCTTGTTTCAAACCCAACTTACCAAGGACCCATGAAAATATTCACCCTTCCCCCGACCGATATCTATTATGACTCAGTTGCCTCTCAAAGACTAGCTGGCATATGATAAAGCATGTGGACACACTCAAGTGCATACAGATGGTACATTGAGGATAAAAATAACTGCAAGCTGCAGCCACACGACTGCATCTTGCACTTATTTTTATCGTCTTTGTCTCTTTTTATGGGGCTTTTCCTCTTACCTAAAACTGTATACAAAGGCGTTGCCATGTGGTAAGGATTCTCAGCATTAAGCGATTTACTGTCATGCTACATATGCTGCATGCATCATAGCAGAATGAATCCATTGAAACTCTAACTCTGAGTCAACTGAGCTCCAAATTGGTTTGGACGCCCAGTTGACCCAGAATTGAAGAGTTGCAACGGATTTATTCTGCCATCGGTTCAGTCGCGGGCCCCCGGACCGCCGGGCCCCGGGGTTGCTACCCCGCCCACCCCACCCACCCCCTCTCGACGGCCCTGCAAGTGTGTGTTGGTTACCATAGTGTTGCCACGAGTGTCTACTTGTCGTTGGGACATGGGACCCCTAAAACTTTCCTAATCGCCCCACACCCACAAATAAAGGTGGTCAGCGACCATATCCAAGTCAAAAAGTTCAACCTTGGATACGTTTATACGAGGGATAATGCTATGAGGTTACACACACGTAACGTTTTGTACGTAACGTGTGCATATCACAGAGGCAATTTTGACAAAAATTCTGCGAGGAGTGGGGAAGGGGGCGGGGAAGGGGGCAGGGACAACCTATGTTCCAACTCGGCATAGGGCAATAAGGTGCCAGTTATATGAAAATCGTACAAAGTTGGGCATTGTCGGTCTGTTTTCGGCATATTTACCGTGGTAAAACTTGTCAATAGAGTGTGGCACCCCGTTGTGCAGTTGTTTCTAAGGGAATATAGAAGAAAATTAGGAAAAGTCGGCTCAATTCCGTCAATATTATGGGCAGAAAAAGGGGGAAATGGCGGAAAATTTGGGGAGCTCACCCTTGTTGGAAAGATACCTCATGAAAGAACATGCGGTCAACCACCGCCCCCCCCCCAAAAAAAAAAAACAAACCCAAAATACTCAAAACAAAACAAAAAAACCCAAAACTAAACCGCTCCCCCCCCCAAAAAAAAAAAAAAAAAAAAAACCAAAAACAAACTCAACAATAATAAAATGCTGGGCCCATGGGAAGTAACACTGAAAATCACATTGACTTTGCAACTGCGAACGATTATCTGAATTGGAAACTGACGTGGGACCCCCCCCCCCTCCCTCCCCCATAGGAAAAGCGAACGCGTTTAAGAATGTCGTGTTTTTTCAAAAATGTTCCTTCTGCGAAATATTGCGGGATCACGAAGTTTTAGTGAGAGTTGTAAATTTTCACCGATTTAACGTACAAAACCCCGGATAAGAGTCGTATTAAAAATCCCCATAATGAGGTCTAATTTACTACGACTCTTATCCTCATTTCAGAAAAAAGGGATTCTCCAGAAGGCACCCCATTTGCGGAATCCCTTTTTAGGAATCCCATTTGTGGAATCCCTTTTTTTCTGAAATGAGGATACGAGTCGTATTAAAAATCCCTCAATGAGGGATTTTTAATACGAATCTTATCCTCATTTCAGAAAAAAGGGATTCCACAAATGGGATTCTTAAAAAAGGGGTGCCGAAATTGGGGTGCCTGTGAATATGGCCATTGATATAGGTTTTTATTATACGGAAGGGAGATAACTCTGTACGATTAAGTACAGGTTATAGGAAATCAAGCCATCTAATTGGTTAATTATAATTTATATAAATGATCTAGATAAATGAAACAACAAGAGTACTCGGAATAAGGTAGGAACTACTGGTATCACGTACCACCTTACCAGTAACAGGATGATACAAAGCATTTGGTAGGTTAATATTATGAACGGTTAGGATGGGACCTATAGGGGAATATACCAACCACACTCTGCTGCTGTTCTGTATTACCAGGCATTGACCCCACCCCAGAATACCGCTCAATAATATAAAGCATCTGGCGGATCAGTAGTACCAAGGGCCAGCAAGAGACCTACAAGGATATGTACAGCCTATGCCATACTACCGTTCTAAACTACCAAGCATTACCCCCACCCCCACAAAATCACTAGGTCTACCATAACGTACTATATATACCAGCCATATAATAAAACAAAGCAATCGGTTGGTTAATAGTACCAAGCACTAACAGGGGCCTATAGGTGTATATACCGCCATACTATAGTACCGTTCTAAACTACCAGGCAGTACCCCTACCCACAATACCCCTATGCCTAGCATTGCATACTACCTATACCAGTCATACGATAACATAAAGCAGCAGGTGGATTAATAGTACTAAGGGCCAGCAAGAGACCTATATGGATATGTACAGCCTATATAGTATCCTCAGATAAGTATCCCATAAAAGGTATCCTCGATAGGTATCCTCGAATAATACAATACCTGGCCATGGGTATCCTCAAATACCGAGATGAGGCTAAGAGTCGTAGTAAATTATGCCTCATTGAGGGCTTTTTATTGGTCCTCATAACCTCAAAATTCAATGAGGCTATGAGGGATAATAAATAAGGACTCATTGAGGGCTTTTACATAGCCCTCATGGCCTCATACGACAAAAAGGGATTCCACAGTCACAGGCGTTTTCCAAAATGGGATACCATAGGATATACCTGTTAAATACTGAAATGAGGCTAAGAGTCGTAGAAAATTATACCTCATTGAGGGATTTTTCAAGGTCCTCATAACTTCAAAATTCAATGAGGCTATGAGGAATAATAAATGAGGACTCATTGAGAGCTTTTACATAGCCCTCATGGCCTCATACGACAAAAAAGGGATTCCATAGCCACAGGTGTTTTGCAAAATTATGGGATTCCATGGGATATGGCGATTGGATATAGTCTTTTGTTATACACAAGGAAGATAACCCTGCATACAGATTATGGGAAATCAAGCAATCTGATTGGTTAGTTATAATCTAGATAAATGAAACAACAAGAGTACTTGGAATAGGGTCAGAACTAACAAGAATAGACCAGAAATTGCTAAATATAGTAATAATAAGTAAAGCTATTCCAGTTGATAGGCTCTTCTACGCTACTGGAGTATACTCTAGAATAAAGGAACATGGCCAGATAAACGATAACTATTGCATATATAGATAGAAGCAGAGAATTCTGGAAGAATTCGAAATAATACAAGTTGTCGGGTTGTTTGTGGTAATTATCCAGGGAAGTCGTTCCAGAAAATACTCCGATTCAAACGAACATACCCCTGTCCTATTGTAGGTCTTAGGTAACATAACAATCACGTGCTACCATAGAAACCAAGATGGCGGCCTCCAGTATACAAAATGGACGACAGAAACACGTATCACCCCAACAACACGCGCTGCGCATGCGCACTCACATCACGTATCACTATGGAGATGACGTCACAACATGGCTGCTCACGCGGGTTACCATGACAACCAAACATGGCGTCACTAGGTCACGTGACATGACGTCACTTCCGAGGTCATCCACCGAGGTCATCCAAATGAGTCCTGTAGGGGATCATACATTACTACTGACGTGGCCAGGGGTTTCCGACTGGGAGGGGGGGGGGGGTGTAGGGTAGTAAATTTCAACTAGAGGGAGGGGCCGGGAGGGGGAAACCCCCTCCCGGTCCCTCTCACTAGTTGGAAATTCACTACCGAGAACAATTTTGAAAATGAAGCCATGAAAGGGGGCATAAAATTGATTCCAGTAACTGAAATGCCAACTCATTTATGATAGAATTATCAGGTTATTATTATTTGGTATTATTCTGGGAATTGAATATGTGCTAAAGAAATGCTCAAGCTGAGAACTTTGAACAATTCACACTGTCCTAACATTAAATCAGATCTTATGCAGGGATGATCAATTTTCGATGTTTCATCATTTTGTAACTATGAATGATGGAATTAACTCCGGATAACGATTTTAATTGATGTGATTTTCTTGAAGTGCATTTCAAGGATTTTTTTATTACGATAAGTAAACGTACTACAAAAATCTAATACCGATTGACATCATGCATACTTATGAAGCTCGATATTACGTACACTGTAGTTGTAAATAGTAACAGTTGGAATTTTTGCCGATTTGAAATCGAGTTGGCATTTTGGGAAGTAAAGGAGACATCAGCATCACCAAAGAAGCTCTAAAATCCAGATAGATGTAATTTCCAGCTACTCATGACTTGCCCTTCGAATTTCCAACTATAGGAAATTTTGGCAAAGATTGGGGGGGGGGGTGATACCCTCACACCCCCTGTCCCTGCCTCTGTAACTAATGTGCTAGTTGAATATTGTCACAAAATAAAACGGACATGACACGAAGGAAGGCAATACACTTCAATCCACAAATAATTCCATACCCCACTAGTATCAACTGGTTGAATGTTAAATTATTTTTGACAGTCGATATTTGTTCCCCAGAATTTGTTTTATTATAAATTATTGGAGAACGCCAATAGGCACTCTCCAATAATTTTTAATAAATCAAAGTAAAATTATTTGATTTTGGTTCACATTGAATCGTGATCAAAGACGAAATCATGGCATACAGACTTGTCGTTAAAACCATAACATTTGCTCCTTGCACTCAACCATTTAACGACATTTCCAACACAGGCATGGGCGTTAAAGCATAGTTATATTTTGGTGGCTGGTAACATCAAACAGAAGAAACATCCATGAACATAACTGCATAAGTATAATTGTAATTTTCTTGTATATTATCACTGGGTAGGAGGATTTTATATCAAAATGGCATAAAAACGATTATGGTTAAATAACCTACCTTCTCAAGTGCATCTCCTTCAGACTTCCTTCTCTGTAAAACCTCAATCACATCATCACCTGAAAAACATACACCACAATGAAACACACGCTAAGTAGTCCCTTCGCCCAGCCAACAAATTGACAAAACGAGAAAGCATACGAAACACCAGGTTCCGCTTGGGGACGTATTATAAGAACTAAGCTTTTCTTATACAGATTAGCACTCTCAATGCTACATGTGGTCCGACGAAACACAGACAGTTTCTGAGTTTAACTAACCCATCCGACCATACCACACACTTCGCCATTTTAAATCAACCCAATCAAAAATATTTTGTTTGCGCTATTAATGCAAACACCGAGTTACTGTGAAATGAAGAGTTGTTCCAATCTCTCTTTCGAGTACTCCACCTGCCAGTAGCAGTAGAAATCTCATAACGACTCTCACGACTGTCGAAAGGCCTCAAGTCCCAACAGAAAAACAAACAAGCGAGCTGGAGTCGTGAACGGTAGAAACAGTAAGAAGTGAATTCTGTAACAGGTTCAGATATTTAGTAATACTCAATTCATTGCTGATCAGCCGCCGTTTCTGGACCCATTTGCCTAGATGTTGACTCACACCATTTTATATCACTGGAATCCAGGGGTGTACCCAGGTGGGGGGGGGGGGGGGTAGATATGTGTGGCACCCCACCCACCACCATCAATAATTTTCAGTCAGGACATTTTCATCTTTATTGGAGTTTTAGATATCGATTTACCTGGTAATCACATACTTGTTTACAGGACTAGATTTGCTTCTTGGGTTAATGTCACATACGCAGTAACTGTTGGCCGCATGCCAAGGAGGTTTACGGCCAATAGGGGATGATGGGGGTCTCAACATGACTAATTTTGAGCCCGGTACGTGCTAATTAACCCTTTACCCAACGTAACGCCCAAAACCGGTCAGCGCTATTCACAAAAATTGCCATTCAATTTTCATTATTTTTTCATTTTTTTGCGTCAAAGACATAGCTTATGACCCCTCATTGGAACGAACTCGTTGAGCTCGTTCCAATGCGGGGTCATAAGCTATGTTTTTGAAGCAAAAAAGAAAAAAAATACCTGTTCAATAAATTTGTTTGCAAGTGTCGTCTGCTTTTCATGTTAGGTAAAGGGTTAAATAAGAAGTTACTAGGAAGCCCATTTACCACGACTACTACATGTATTTATCCATAAAGAAATTTGCTGTTAATTTCACTAAAATCCCTTTTTACAAATATTGTCAAATTGGGTTTACACCCCCGCCCAGTCATCTTTGCGACGCCCCTACTGGAACCAGGCTAGAAGAAATACGCAGAATAACACGTACGCATGGGGCGCGGTGGCTCAGTAGGTAGAGGTGCACACGGCAAGCCGAAAGGTCCTCGGTTCGAATCCCATCTGCGGCAACCGCGTTGTGTCCTTGGGCAAGATACTTCACCCCCATTGCCCACGTGGTGGCACGGTGGCGTTGTGTACTAAGACGTACTGCACGTCGATGGTGAACTTCTCTTCAGTCAATGTGTCAGGACACCTGAGGCCCCGTAAGTCCTGGGCTGAAGTGGGGTTATTTAGTCCCGCTGATGAAATTGCGGGAAAATTAGACCAACGTGGAGGGTTGGAATCCAAGTCAGTGTCGCGAACTCGGCGCTGGGAGCTGAGTTAGACCGACGCCGTGATTCCTTCTCTGCCAAATTGGCCTGAAATAGGTTCGATTTCCGTTAGGTGTGATTCCTAATCACTTCAGGCTGTGTAATGGAAAGAATGATTTAAAGTAAAAAGTAACAACGATTCCTTTATTTACACATAAAAATAAAGCCGTTTCAATATTTCAACAATCAACAATTCGATTCTTTTCACAGAAAATGGGTTGCTAGGGTTAAACAATTCTCAACAATTATATAGATATTCTATAGCCCTGTACTGGCACTATAGTCTACACACTGGAAATATTACTACCGTGAGCTCGCCATAAGAGCTTCACAAATCTGAAATGTTATTACCGTGTGCTCGCCATAAGAGCTTCACCCGCTTAGGCTCAAATGTCAACGTCTGCGCGTAACTGTACCTCTGGCTGTCGGAGGGTTCCGACCAGCAATGTTCGTCATCTATAAAGGCACCGTACTTCTGATTTGGGTCAGATATTGTCTATTCATACCTCATGTGCCTTTTGAAAGTCCTCCGTGAAAGTCCTATTGAAATGTTCACTGTTCCTGGTTGAATTCACGATTCACAAATGCCCCTTTTTGTGCTAGGGCGAAATTGTCACTCACACCGATCTCCAGTCGGTATTACGATTCTTCGACAGCAAAACAAACTACTCCCAACGCAATCAGTCTGACGCTTCAAAGGGTTAATACGCACAATACAATTAACCTACACTTCTGACTATTGCAGGCTGATACCTGCAACTCGACAATCTAAACTTTAACGTTTCACCTCGGGTTTTCCTTCTCAACGAATTTGGCACTGTAGCCGCCTATCAACCTTAAGCTAAATCAATCGTGGAATGCCCTGTCTGGCGATTCCAGCCGTTTCAGGGTCCTGTGATCGAAGGTACCCCTATGCCAGGAAACAGAGTCCGCCTGCCCTGGACTTCACCAACGTGTGTGTGACCCCAAGTGTGTGTCTAATGCTCTGCTCTTCAAGGTATATATACTTTTTACCCCAAACTGTCAGGTGGACAGACGCTCATCTGTCCATCTGCCAAAACGGTGGGAGATGACATATATCGAGGCAGAATCAATACAAGTCATCTCGCGCGTGACTTAACGGTGGTTTCACTTGTCGAGAGAACCGATTCGTTCCTGCCAGTCATTGCTATCAGGTGGCGACACGACAGACATTCCTATGTTTTAGAATCTCGTTTCTCAATTGGCCGTGACGATATCCTGCCACCAACCGATTACGTCTCGCAAGAGTCGCGACTACTGCATAAATTAAATGAGATGAGAGCTTATCTAACATACCGTTTCTCCCCTGGGTCCCTGCGCTGAAGCTGGATATACACCACGTGTGTTTTTTCCATGTCCAGCTTCACAGAGAAGTGCAATTCACGTAGGTTTTTCGCCTTGATGCGGAATATTTTTTGAACTTACAATATCTTTATATATGAGGCCCCTTGCCCCTATATTTAGGCTGGCTTTTCTCTGACACAATGCTAACCGTGCTTGGGTGGAGTTAGCATGTTGGGGAGCCTGACAGTGGCTCGGTGGTTCTCTCCGGGTACTCCGGCTTTCTCCACCCGTAAAACTGTCCAACACGAGGCGTCCCTGGCTGTCAAAAGTGTCGTTAAACCCAAATAAATAACACCTATGGAAATTTTGCATAATATTCTCTGGTCTAACAGAATGAAAATCGAGCATAAAACTGATGACCAGGTCCCAGTTTTTTATGCAACATTTATCCAAGTTACATTGTGCGTATTTCCCATTGTCTGGGTCCACCAATGCAAAAGATTTTCCCAATTCGGTCATGGGTGAACGGTTAAGAGTTGCAAAACCATATCCGGAAAAGCCCGTAACCTTTCCGATCCAGGTCACTGGAGTAATCGTTTCAGCAATGTAGCACTGACAGCAACTTGGAGAACTGCATCACTGTTTCGCAGACAGCCTGAAACGAACTTGTGTAGTTCTCGGATTGTTCTATTAAATCGTTGTGAATCGGTGTTAAGTTTCCACTGCGAATCCCGGTCCAGCTTTGCGTTCAGAACTTCAGTAAATTAATTTTGGATGTGTTACATATATATATACACAGCAAAAGATAGTCGGCAAGAACAAGTGCGGTACAGTGTCTTGCTTAATCCTTTTCCCTAACGCTTTACCCCAACACATAATTTTAAATATTATTTTTCAACTTTTTCAATACCTTTTTACGAAACCATATCATGCGCCACTTGTTGGAGAGATCTCAACGAGTCGGTTGCAATGAGGGTTGCATAATATGGTTATGTTGCAATGTTTTGAAACATTTTTTTTTTCAACCGCTCATTTTCTAAATTGCAGGGGCGGATGCAACCAATTGGTTAGGTAAAGTTTCAACCATTTACATCATAAACTGCTAGATGACTAGCACACATTATCTGCAGATAAGTCCCTAAATAACTAAAAAATTCCATTTGATCCCAAAACATAGCTTATGACGCCTCACTGGAACAAGCTTGATAAGCTCGTCCCAATGAGGGGAGTGGGGGTAGGTCATAACTTGTGCAGTACATAAAATGTGAAAGCTGAATTTTGTGAATAACACTTATGTGGACATGGGCTGACATTAGGAAAAGGGTTAATGAAAAACTACAAGATCTGACCTTATGAACACCCGATCTCCAATTCAACTCGTCAATCGAGAACTAAACAACGTTTGGACTTCGGGGAGTGATATCCTACTTTTTGTGGTCATTATTTCACCAAATTGTAAGCTCGGACTGCTTTCCGGTATTCCACATTCATTTCAAGACATTTTGCAACCGTAGCATTATTTATTTGACAAACTTTCTGTTGGAAAAAAAATCCAATTTAACTCTATCGCATTGACCGCCCCCAACTCTATTCACAAGCGCGCCGCAAGACAGTGATCTGTTAATAAATTCGTAGATCCACTCTATCAATGGATCACACATAAATATTATTAATAGTACTGAAATGATTAACCGGATAACCGGTTTAGAACCAGTTACCTACCTAACCGATTAGAAAAACTCTCAACCGGTTATCCGAAATATCGATAGTGATCGTCATTCCAGAGTTAAAACATAGTAAATCTGCCGCTTCTCCCCTGGGATAGATTACACCTCGAAGCCGTGTTGTATATATTGAGAAATAATCGACTTTGGCATTCATGACGTCCTTAATGATCGGCAATTTCCGTGAGTACTGAGTAATCGAAGAAACTATTCCGAAGTGTGTATACAATCGAACGTTGTCGAGTACTCGACAACGTTCGTTTGTATGCACAATACGGGATAGTTTCTGCGAATACTGCTTTCCAATCCCTATAGTTTTGCTCCCACATTCGGTGAAATAACGGCCACGGATGACCAGATGTAATCCGGTTATAGCGCTCGGTTAGTCGGTTGTGCAATGAGCCAACCGTTTCAGCCCTGAATTTATTAACCATTTCCTTGGAACCCGTTTTGTAATTATTGCAGTCTGGAAGATGTGCATTTGGCAGTTTGAAATGTGTACTGATTTTAGGGCCCAGCAAAGATTCGATTCGATTAGATTTCGAATCTTAAGTTTTGTTCGGTTCGATCCTAATAAGCAGCCCGAGGGGGTGCGATGGCGTTGCGATAACCGGTTCTCGTCAGATCACCAAAGTTAAACAATGTCGAACCCGGTTAATCATTGGATAGGTGACCGTCTGAGCGATCAATTCGAACTCCGCGTTGTGTCCTTGGGCGAGGCACTTAACCCCGTTTGTCCACATGGGAGCACGATGACACAGTGTACTACGGCGTACTGCACGTCGATGGTACGCATGTCTTCAACCAATCTAACCCTGCCTGTGCTGCATTGCGGAGTTACGATGTTGGGAAGCTGGCAGGTGCTCGGTGGTTCTCTCTGGGTACTCCGGCTTCCTCCACCCGTAAAACTGTCACGGTCATGATTAGCCAGTGTGCATAAGTATGTGACCTTAAACACCAATAAATAAATTAATAAATAAATAAATTTCACTTGATATCAGTCAACTTTTTTTTCTTTTTTTTTGTTAGGGTTTAAAGACACATTAACAGTCATATCATGTCGGTGACAGTTTTACGGGTGGAGGAAGCCGGAGTACCCGGAGAAAGCACCACCGAGCAAAGACGAGTAGCTGTCAGCTCTCCAACAGCGTAACTCTGAACTCAGCACCGCGGCACAAGCGGGGTTAGATTGGTTGAAGACATGCGCACCCTCGACGTGCAGTACGCCTTAGTACACAGCGTCATCGTGCCCCCATGTAGGCAATCAGGGTTAAGTGCCTTGCCCAAGGACACAACGCGGGAGCGCGAATCAGTCACTGAAATGGTCACCCATCCAGCTACTAACCGCGCTCGACGTTGCTTAACTTCAGTGAATCGACGAGAACCGGTTACGGTGACGCCACCGCACCCCCCCCCCCCCCCCCCCCCCATAAGTTGTCTTAGTCGTCTCACAGAATGTATAGCTGAGACAGAAATTGTATATAAATAATGTTGAAAATAATGACAAAGTGTAATTTCCGCTATGTTAAGTTGTTAACATAAAAGGCATCAATACCCATGCCACCACCCACACTGATTCCATTTTCACTAGTCACTACCACTGCTGAAAGCAAATTTAAGGTTCCCAAGCAATATCGACGATGAACTCACGGTTGCTATCGGCTAGCCCCATGCAGTGCCCAGTTCAGAATTCTAGCACTCGTTTGTGTTTTTGAACACAAATCCTTACTGGGTAATATTCCAACTACATCATCAAGGCATGTCTTCGACGAAGACATGCCTTGATGATGTAGTTGGAATATTTTATCAGTCGGGACTTTAAGACGCCCGTATTTGATTCGAGGTTCGATTCGATTTCGAATAACAGACTTGATTCGATTCGAGATTCGATTCGAATAAAAAATATATGATTCGCAGAGTCCTAACCGATTTGGAAACAGCAGTTTAATGTGTGGTATTTGTGGATGGGTGGGGAGGGACGTGGTTGGACGTTATTTCCGACACCAATAGGATTCGCGACTGGGCGAAGATGTGTTGTCCCCAAACTACTGAGCACGCCTGTAGTTTTCTTTAGTTGTTGGCTGAATTTTATAACTCATATCATGTCAACATTTCTGAAAACCAGCTCAAAAAGATTTACTCACCAGGGACTGAAGTCACCTTAAAATGTGACTTTCTTCTTTTCACTTGCATTTTTCTTATATACCTAGTCATGAGAAAAACATACATGAAACGTTAGTTAACAGCTTCACAGCAAAATCGTAGAAATAACATAAAGTTTACAACATCGACAATTAAGATAAGGTATCACTTTAAGACCCCCAAAAGGTTTGGGTTCTTAGGCATCTAACTACTTGAAATTGAACCAACTCGTTGAATATTTTTATTGATTGGCAGTGTTGTCCATATTACTGCCAATGTCGTGGTTAACACCACTTCACCACTCGTGGTGAACATTTGGTACACCAGGCTGCTATGGGTATATTCTATATGTATTTCATGTCTTTGTCAGCACGTTAAGTACTGGATGTCCAAATTTGGGCGTTTTTTCTGAAGCGCAGGTACTGCAACTTATAGGCTTCATATTCTGTGCATGTGCTTTCATAATATCTCTGAAGTAAAAATATTTAGCCTGTATGTATTTGCCTCGTTGAAATTTATAGTAGAGTACCTATACTCTCCCATACATTTTAACAAGGCTAGAATATGAGAACAAATTTTTCCAACCAAAATTCATTTAGCATTCTACCAGTTATCAAACACAATAAAAAAAATAAAAGCCTTCCTCTCTTATTGATTTGAAAAATTCATTGGTCAAGAACCAAATGGGATGGCCTTTTAATAATTCAACGTACACAACAAGCCGAATTTATAAACATCCCACACGCACAGGCACTCGCCATATTAGCAGAATTTAATATATCTTGTAATATATATACAGTTAAAACTAGAAGTCCTGTCATGAGATGCGCCCAAATAGCACGTCGATCTGCGCGTAGATCTACGCGTTATGACCATAGTAAGGCTATCAAATTCTGTACATATTGCCTGTGCACAAGCAATGTTTCAGCCAATGGACCTCCGGGTTACCCGGAGGTCCAATGTCAGAAACATTGCCTGTGTTTGCTATGAGTAACCAGGAGAGCCTGCCATGCTTTGGATGCGATTCGATATGGCAATTGCGCACAATTCCTACGCGCAATTAAGCCTAGATAAGCGCACAGTTCGTGGCAGGACTTCTAGTTTTAACTATATTATACTATAAATAGCACAAAAAAACACATTGTCTGACACTTCCCAGACCGGTATTTTCAAAAGTGTCACACGGCTAATAATCCACCGATCTTGCTCAAATAAACGGTAAAACGACGTCCCATTTTCACCACCGGGAAAGTTAGCTCCCCTTGATTTCCGAATGCTTACAGAAAAGTTAACACTAAGGGTATGGGAATTTCTTATAAAGATTGAAATTTCGAAATGTTTGCGAAGTTGTATCATCATTTCACAAATTTCAGCCATTTTGCTGTAGAGTCGTTTAAAAATACAGAAGCTGTCTTTTTACAACATTTTTTCCCAATCAGTATAACTGTTTGTCTGTGATTCTCTGTTAACCCCCCATCATTGAAAATAAAGATAAGGGTGTTTTCGCCATCTTTTGATGTTCTGTAACTGTTTTCCTGTCATTATATCAACAATGTGCTTATCTGGTATATAATTCTGACACTGCTCTTTCCATTAATATAAAGGTCTGGGAAGTTAGATTTCTTAATATTTTTCATGGGAAGAATAAACACTTTCAAATTACTGCAAAAACACATCCGCTAAACGAAGACTTAGTGTTGGCGGTTGTGATGCTGATAGATACTCTTAATGGTGGATTATCGGTGAACTAGTTGCTTCTAATTATCTTGCCATAAGAAGCCAGCTTTCCTTTAGTTACTTTTAATAAGAGAAAACAACAGACAGCTCTCAGAGCTGTCAGTTGTTTTCGTTTATTAAAAGTAAAAGAACGAAACTTGGCTTTATTTTATACTGATGACATGAGTGGTTTCTCAACAATTATTTGTTTCTTTATTGGGCATTCCTCGCGCGTCTCCTGATTCCAAGGAAGATAACTTTATCGAAAGTTGATTTTCATGAAGAGATAAGTCAGGGTTGATTAAGTGTCTTGCCCAAGGACACAACTCATATGGCGCGGGTCAGGATCGACCCGTCGAGCCTTCAGTTTAATGCTTTAACCAATGAGTCGCCGTGCTCGCGACTCTTCAGTAAATCCGATCTGGGTCGTGGCTTTGTGGGAAAATGTCCAGAAATTAACTCGGAAAATTACAGACCCATCATCCCTACCTAGAGTACAGCCGCCGTGGAATGGTCAAAATTCACGCCCGTGCATTTTTGCCCCCGGGCACTTTTGTCAATCAATAATCAGTAGTTTTCAGCAAATATTCAATGAAAGAAGCACCGGGTCGTACTCGGTGCACCATTCATTGAAGAGTTGATGGCGATTCAGTTGTTTTATTTCGGAGACTCACTGTTAAGCCATGCGTGGAAATAATAAATGGAATAACTTTTTTCGGCTCAGAATCCAAATGTGTGATTCCTCATTGGAATGAGGTATGGGGGGTGGGGGGTGGGGGGGGGGGGGGTGGACGAGAGATCATACGTTATATTGGTGAGGCAAAAATATTAAAATTTGAAAGGTTATGAACTGATGGGGTAAGCAATACAGTTTCATTAAAATTACTTTTTTCTCCCGTCCAGATGACATGATGTGTACAGTACAGTCGCCGTGGACTAGTCGTAATTCACGCCTGGGCAGTGACGTCCACGCATGTGTCAACCAGGTGATAAAAATCATCAGCAAAATTTTAATCAATGAAGCACCGGGTTGTACCCGGTGCTTCATTAATTAAATTAGTGATGATTATTCCCATAATTAATGTTTGGAATCTAATATTATTATTGCGTCCACCCGTGAACGCTTGCTGTACACTTGCAATCTTAACAACGAACTTCACCAAGTCTAATATACACTTGGGTATCAAATCTGACAATGGCTCTTCATTGCCTGGTATGATAACAAGATATTTAAGAGAAAGAAAGCTGGGAGATTAAGGGATCTAAAGAGAACTCATTGTTTGTCTTTCTCACTTCTGAACCAGCATCTAATATTGCTTTTTGAATACTTTCTGATCTTTTCTAGAGTCAGTGTCAGAGGCTGATACCAATAACCCTTTACCTTACGAATCCGTCGTATCCGTCCGCGTAATTTACAGCTTGAGTAAAAAAAATGAAAACTTTCAACGAAACCATGTTATGTGACCCCACATTCTTTGGAAAGTGCTCGACGAGGAGTCGCATGATATGATTTTGTTAAAATTCGTTGAATTTTTAAAAAAAAGATACCTAAAATAACATATTTTGATATCTTATGCGCTGGGATAAGGGTTACTGAAGAACAAGACACAGATATATTTTCTTGTATTTCTCTCACAGTTTCATTATTTTGTACAGTAGCGGAATCAGGCAGGTATGGGCCGTTCTGTGTGAAGCATCCTGCCTCACCCACCAAAACATTTTTAGTTCTTTTTTCGTCAATCGGGAATTTCGTTTATACTGACCTGTAAAAGGTTAACTAATTTTTATACCATTCTGTTAACCCTTTACCTAACATGAAAAGCAGACGACACTTGCAAAAAAAATTCTTGAATAACTAATTTTTTTCATTTTTTGTCTCAAAAACATAGGTTATGACCCCTCGTTGGAACGAGCTCGACGAGCTCGTTCCAACGAGGGGTCATAACCTATGTTTTTGAGACAAAAAATGAAAATATTTTGAAAATTAATTGGCGATTTTTGAGAATAGCGCTGGCCGGTTTTGGCCGTTACGTTGGGTAAAGGGTTAAATTACACCTCACCGACGACATGACGAAAATATTGAGATTAGTAAAGTGTGATTCCTACATTACTATGATCGCATATGCTGTCGTATTCTCGATCAAATCGAGATCTTGTCACGACACCAATATACTCGTAGATTAGGATTTCATAAATATAGTATCGCGATACCATAACCGAAGCAATAGATACAAGGTGAAATGCAACCAGTATCCCACGCCTAGAAGTGGTTTACTAAATGGGGACAAAGTTGTTGAGGGTTGGTGAATATCCTTTCCCCAACGGTGATCTTTCAGCATACCAAAAGTCTTTCAAATCCAACATGCACCAACTGAGATATGAAGGTCCAAAGTTGTTACGGACGGACGAACGGACGGGCGGATACCTAAAATAACACATTTTGATATCTTATGCGCTGGGATAATGGTTACTGAAGAACAAGACACAGATATTTTTCTTGTAAATTTCTCTTACAGTTTCATTATATTGTACAGTAGCGGAATCAGGCAGCTATGGACCGGGGTGTGTGAAGCATCCTGCCTCACCCACCAAAAGATTTGTAGTTCTTTTTTCGTCCATCGGGTATTTCGTTTATACTGACCTGTAAAAGGTTAACGAATTTTTATACCATTTTGTTAAATTACACCTCACCGATGACATGACGAAAATATTGAGATTAGTAAAGTGTGATTCCTACATTACTATGATCGCAAATGCTGTCGTTTTGTCGATCAGGTCGCGATCTTGTCACGACACCAATACACTAGTGGATCAAGATTTCATAAATATAGTATTGCGAAATCATGACCGAAGCAAGAGCTACAAGGTGAAAGGCAACCGGTATTCCCCACCTAGAAGTGGTTTACTGAATGGGACAAAGTTGTTGAGGGTTGGTGAATATCCTTTCCCCAACGGTGGTCTATCAGCATACCAAAAATCTTTCAAATCCAACGTCCACTAACTGAGATATGAAGGTCCAAAGTTGTTACAGACAGATGGACTTTCTTAAAAATTGGAGTTGTAGGCTTAATTGTAACGGACGGATGGTCGGACGGACGGAGAGAGGAGTTTTTCAAAACAATTATGAAAAAAAGGACCAAACCCAAATGTATGCCAGCAAGTTTCGTGATCATTATCAGACAAACTCCAAGTTTTCAACTGAAAATGGCATACCTTTTACAAAAACCGACACAATTTGTTAAATATGGAAGTTGCCCGAGGTGTTCTCAGAGTATTCCTACAGCAAGTTACGTGAAAACGCGATTACAATTGTTCAACTTATAGCGTTAAAAAATGTGCGGACGCACGGACAGACGCCATTTCTATAGCCACGGCTAAACGATGTGTGTCATTTCAAATTCAATATTCTCGCATTTTTATTTCGAACTGAGTGATTCTATTGTGTTTTAGGAGGCACACCGGCAGATTATTTCGGCCTGGAGCCAATATATAAAACTTTTACAGTTGCATTTTCTACCAATTAATATAACTGATGGAAATGAATCATTGGCATTTTAAAAGATATGGCAATTTGCCAACTGGCAAATTGCCACATCTTTGAAAATGCTAATGGTTCATTTCAACCCATTAAAGTCATAACTAGAAAAAAACAGTTCTAGAAACTACAATTGTAAAAGTTGTATAGTATTGGTCCCTGGTCGGGATAAAGTGGCGATCCGGTCCAAATTCTTTGTTCGCCTTTGTAATCAATGTATTGTAAAAGTAATCCGTGGTGTTTATTTTAAAACATAATACAGACATGAGTAACATTGGAAGTCTTACCTACCTGATGAGATACCAAATCACAAGCAACAGAGCAATAATAATAAAGGAAAGAACGACGACAGCAATAACAAGGGCCATGACAGGTGTGCGAGTAGCTGAAACAGAAGAAAACAAGCATGGTAAGAGGTAACTAGAAATATTGACTGAAGAAGTGCAGTACGTTGAGAATAGGAGCGTTGCTCGAGGATTTGGTTCAGGGATGGAGGTGAGCCCATTCTGAATTTGCACCCCCACCCCCGCAGCCGACCGTCCAAATAACCAAATTTTGGGAAAAACTTCGCCCCACCCACTGCACTCTACCCCATCTTGAGTGAGAAATTTCCAACTGTTACGTGTGAATTTCCAACTTCAGAAAAAGTGCAAATGCACCCTTTCCCCTTGTCTTCGAAATGTATGACCTTGGTTCTAGGGATGGAAATCGTCTCTGGGGTGCAACGAGGCGCCATCTGCAATGCTTCAGCATTGCAGATGGCGCATTGTTGCATTCAAGAGACGAAAGATTAACTTCAATTGGGAAATCTCATGAACCAAATGTGGTGCAAAAGTCACTAAACATCTTGTAGAATCGGTCGCAGCCACATCAGAGCTGAGCGATACTGAAATTCAGTATTCGATATCAATATCGATATTTTCATGGAAAATATCTCGGTTTTAGTATCGATATCGGTATCAGATCATGCATGCTGAAATTGTGTACTCTGAACTTCACCTCATAAGTTTTAACCCCCGTATCATGACCCTGAAGGTCGAAGGCCACACATAAAATACCACGACATCCCCCAGCGTAGGGCATGCAATTTTCACCTGTTGGTGGTTTGAGACTTGAAAATGTCTAACCATTGCAAATTTTGGCCGGGATTGGGAGGAAGGTGATACACCTCTTTTAACTCTCCCCCTCCCTGTCACCACATTCCAGGTGGAATGCTGATTAGATAGATGCAGATAATTATATTTTACAGTGCATATATTTTACAATAATCTATATGATAACCTCAAAATCCCCGTGGATGGGGACTTTATACCCCCAGGTTATTTTCCATGAAAAAAACAACATAAAGTTACAAGCAAATGCAGAGTCTGAGCAAATAAACCTTCAGGTTAATCCTGGAGATTTATTATTCGAAAATGTTCTTGTGCTTCTTGTGTTTTTTGAAAGTGTCTGTTGGATTATTGTTTCGGTGAAAACTCCATTTCAAAGGCGTTCACTGAAGTCCTTTGCACTTGCTGAAGTGTTATACGGTTGAAATTTCCGTGGATGTAGAGATGCAGCAGGGGCGGGATAGAGTTGCAGGAGCACCTACAGTAAAAACGAGAAGTCCTGTCCTGAATTGCCCACAAATAGCACACCACTCTCTGCGTTTATCTACGTGCTATGACGATAGTAAGGTTATCAAAGTCTATACATATGTCCTATGCAAAATCAATGTTTCAGTCAATGGACTTCCGGGTTTAACGCGGAAGTCCATTGGCTGAAACATTAGTTGGGCTTGTTATCAGTAACTAAAAGAATCTGTAGTGCTTTGAATGACATTCAATGGAGAAATTACGAGCAATTCCTATGCGAAATTAGGTCAAGATAAGAGCATATTTCGTGACAGGACCTCTAGTTTTAAATGTACATCCTATATTCCATTCCTTATCAAAACAATAACGCTTTGTGAAAAAAAAAGAATTAGTGACAAACATGTAAACTGCTCCTTCACTCGAAATATTTTTATTGTTCATCCTTGTTTCCAGCTTTCAGTTGCGTCTTTGCCTTCGCGGGCTCTTCGTGCAGAAAACGATTTACCAATTCGTCCCCTGAGTTCCAATGTGTTCTATGTGCCTTCTGGCACATAGAACACATTGGAACTCAGGGGACGAAATGGCGTGTGTTTCTACTACATCCTCGAGACCTCCTCAACGGTCTCGGCTCGTTCAACGTTTGGTCTCTCCCATATTTTTTTTATTAGTCTGAATTAAATTTTTTCGGCCTTCGTAAATACTGAGTACGTGCCTGCTTGTTTGTTTAAATGCATCGACACAGATAATAATACCAAATCGGGAATACATATTTTAGAACACAAGGGTTGATTACCCCCACCGAGTAACCATGCTGTTTACTGGCATCGTTCTCTCGGGAAATGCACGCTGTCTGCCCTTTCTGTTTAAAAACTCCACAATGGTAAATGGTTATATTAATAAATGCGCCTAACCAGAAGAATTTTTAATCATATCACACTTTTACCTATATTGTACCATAAACTGACTTTCACTTCTCACCAGAAACAAGGTTAAAAGTTAAATGGCACTTAACGTGCTGAAGGTAATTGGTAGCACTGACAGGGTAGCTGACCAAGAACGTTACTCCACATATATAGATCACTTGTGAGATCAAAATTAGATTTTACGATTATGGGGTTTACGTTCTGCGAGAAAATCATACACAAAACTGCTTGATGCTATTCATAATGGTGGTATTAGAATTATCCTGAACATCGACAATGGATTCAATGCTTGTTGCCCCCATATTCCGATAAATTCGGTCTTTTGATTGGTCAGAATGCCTTGGACAAATAGCCATGGCAAAGGATGCACCCAACATCCAAGGTATATGAGAGCGTGCAACCTCCAGGGTATAAGCGCACGCGAAACATCTGAGGTATATGGTTTAACCGAAAGCTTTCCAATTTTGCCCGCCTCGAAATTATAATCGAACCAAAAACCCGACAATAGTCACAAATATCATCAGATTTCCAACAATTCAATCATAAAAATAAAATAAGAGCAAATAATTCCTCCCCTGAGTACCAATGTGTTCTATGTGCAAGTAGACACATAGAACACATTGGAACTCAGGTAACTATATGTCAACAAAATACTGTTTACCTTAACGACCCAAGGGATGTAACTCTATCTGTTGTCTTCTGCGATTATAAAAACAAAATAATTATCACGCATTTGGTCCAAGTGATGGTGGAGCTGAGAAATGCGTTCACAAATTTATTTCCACTATGCTTGTGTTGTGTTTCAAACGGGACAAAAATGTTTTTAAACACCTGCGGTTTGGTGTTTAAAAACCGACATCCAGGTATTAAATCTCCATATACCATACATGTTGGCGGAGATAACTTATATTGAAGCAGAGAAGGCTTCTCTTGAGAAGCGTAGGATCAAACTCTCACTCCAATATACTTCTAAACTATTCACCAACCCATCAAACTCTGCTTATAATTGTGTCTCAGACCTTCAGAAATGCAGAAATGTTTAACCAACCAAACATATTTCTTTAATTGGGAATAAGAATTAAACCCCGTATAGAGTGCGCCAATTTGAATCTGATTCGTCAAAAGAGAACCGTGAACCACATTTTCCTCCTTGGCATCTTAGAAAATCTACTGTTATTTTGGAACTTTCTTCTTTCAAAACAATTGAGACAAATTCTTCGCAGTTTGAACAAAAAATGCCGAAATTAAATCTAAGCAGAGTGCATATAAAAGGCTCTGTATAGATGGATCTAAAGACGGTGACAAATTACCATCAGCCACTGTAGCTGGTGATTACATCACCTCTATCAGAATACCAAATAAAAGTTATATTTTCACAGTTAAAGTCAAATCTTTGCAACCAACTCATGAACATATCGAAAATGTAGGGGAAAGGAAGTCGATCATAGTTTCCGACTCTTTTTCCTCTTTGCTAGCTTTGCTCAACCCCTGCTCGAAGAACCCTCTCATTTTGGAACTTTGAGAGAAGTTGAATACTCTCATGTCTGACTAATATGATATCGTGTTTTGCTGATTACCTGGACCTGTTGGTATCTCCGATAACACGAGATGAGACAGTGCTGCAAAACAGGTTCTACTACTGATTTTAAAATTCCTTCCAGTGATTACAAACCGCATATCAATAAATACACCAAAATCATGTAGCAGGCGGCGTGGGATCGGGTGTGGGGGGGGGGGGGGGCGAATAGAAAGTTCCTTTACTTCCGACCAAATATATCCGTCTAGTTATCTCTGTAGAAAAGACTTTTGTTATTTTGACACAATGTCATATTGGTCATACGAGACTTACGTATTCCCTTTTGTTAGAGGGCACCAAGCGACCAGAATGTGTTCCTTGCTAGCATATTTATTTATTTATTTATTGCCGTTTAACGACACCCTTCGACAGCCAGGGTCACTTCGTGTCGGACAGTTTTATGGGTGGACTAACACCACACTAGCAGGATTAGCAATGGTTGAAAACAAGTATACCATCGACGTGCAGTACGCCTTAGTACACAACGCCACCGTGCCCCCACGTGGGCAATTGGGATTAAGTGCCTTGCCAAAGGACACAACGCGATTGCCGCAGGTGGGATTCGAATGCTGGCAATTCGTCCCCTGAGCTCCAATGTGAAGGGCACATGGGACACATTGGAACTCAGGGAACGAAATGTTGAGAATGGAGCACATTCTTTTGCATTGTGCAGGTTTTAACTGGTTGAGTGCTGGAAGCCACTATCAAGGCTTTCAAGAAACATGAGGGTACCATACTAAAGTCTTCATATTCTTTACACAAATTTCTTATTCAGTCATAAGCAAATACAATTGTATTCATATAGATTTGCATTATTAAAAATTATTGGAGAGTGCCTTCAGGCACTCTCCAATAATTTTTAATAATGCAAATCTATATGAACAAATTCCAACTTCCAAAAATAATCTAGCACCCAACCAGTTAATCTTGTCAGACGGCAGTGTTTTGTTCCAAAGTCAACTGTCACAGAACGTTCGACCACAACGCGTGTTACTAATTCTTTTTTTTTGCATTTTGTTTTTTCTTGTGTTTTTATGAAAAAAAGCATGGAGAAAAGAAACGAAATAGTATTTTAGAAACATGTTTGTCCCTTAGACCTTTTTGAGAGAGAGTCCCCCTATCCGCATTGATGGTATTGGCCCAAATAATTTAACACAGGATTTCCCATACCTTATGATCCAAGTGCAGTCCTATGGGAAGTCCTATAGTATTTTATGAAGTCAAGTCTAAAATTTACTATAGAACTCCATGTGGGACTGACATTGGGTCTTTAAGTTACCCAGGGCTGGGAGTATTTTCTAGAATTGTATTTGCTACCTATTAATATAACTGACTAAAATAAATTATTAGCATTTTCAAAGATATGTCACTTTGCAAAGCAAGCAAATTTCCACATCTTTGAAAATGCTAATGGTTCATTTCAACCCATTTAAAGTCATAACTAGAAAATACAATTCTAGAAAATACAATTGTAAATGTTGTATAGTATTGGCCCCTGCCCGAAATTCTCTATCCGCTTGCCTGCCCACAATGCCAGAATTTCACCTTTCGAAAAATAAATGCGCGAACCCTGTATCTGAGATGCAATTTGTGTTTGTGTTTCCTGATTTCTTAAAATTATATTTATTATATCACGATTGCTTTTGGAAGGTACTCAACGTTATCCAATACAATTCAGGCATTGAGAAATGTGCTAGACACCACGCGTGGAATCTGACATATATGTAAATACGTCATGAAAGAAGGCATCTGATTGGTCATTATGCACCTAATTAACTTTATGACGTAAATGAAATACACTGACACAAAACATCGTGAAGGAAGAAAGTAAAAAAGAACAAGATTCACGGGGAGTATAATGGAGAAGTGGGATGGGAGAATGAAGGACATGTGGTTAGGGGGCGACTCAAAGGAGAGGGTTATGACCCCTCATTGGGACGAGTGCGACACGCTAGTTCCAATGAGGGGTCATAACTTATGTTTTGGAAGCAAAAAGTGAAAATATAAAAAAAAAATGAATGGCGTTTTTCTTGTATTGCGCGAAACGGTTTTTGCCGTTACGTTAGGTAAAAGATCAATACAATATAACCCGCCCTGAACAGGACAGATAACGTAAATTCTCCCTACTGAAATTACGCAAATGTGACCCAGTTGTATTTTGTTTAGCCAATCAAATTGTCCAGATTTGAAATTGACCAACGAAAGCTCCCAACTCTAATTATGCAAATTATGAAAATGTGACCCATTAACCAATGAAATTGACGGAAGGCTTTATTTATCACTGATTAATATGAAAACAAAATATCAAATGTTTTAAAGTGAACAAAACGGACGAGTCATATGATAAATATTTGTATATTTATACCACCATTCAGTGATTGAAGCTCATATTTGTGAGGAAAAATGTCACATACAGCGATCTGTTTACTTTCTTCCTTCACGATGTTTTGTGTCAGTGTATTTCATTTACGTCACAACGTTAATTAGATGCATAATGACCAATCAGATGCCTTCTTTCATGACGTATTTACATAATAATAACACTTCGGCCGGCCGCTGATTTGTCGCGGTTCTCGTATGAGAAGGCCTTGGTTACCCATGTTCTACCAACTGCCTCCCCCTATTCCCGCGCTTCTTCTCTCCTCCCAACACTCGGAGACGAACTGCTTGATGACATCGCTTGCCCCATTCTTCCCAATCTCTCCGATTAGTATATTAACCCTCTCCTTTGAGTCGCCCCCTAACCACATGTCCTTCATTCTCCCATCCCACTTCTCCATTATACTCCCCGTGAATCTTGTTCTTTTAGACTGGTATTTTTGACATTCTATAAGAAAGTGTTCCAGGGTCTCCACCAAGCCCACGTTACACATCTGGCACTCCTTTTCACCGTGTTTCCCAATTTTTCCCCTCAGCTCCAGGGACCGCGACCTCAGCTTGAACAACAGTGACCCCCAAAGGTGCCATCAAGGTACTCTTCAAAACCAGGCTTCTCTTTATCACGCAGGCCATCCAAAGATCTCTTTGATTTGACCCCCTCTCGCCAATTACGGTTACAATCCTCCATGACCCTTTCTCTGACGATCTTTTTGCCCTGGTTTGCCCCAACGTCAAGGTCCGAGATCTCCATTGAGTAGTTTTCTACTAGCTCCCTCACTTGGACCATCCACCCCGTCTTGATATTTGAGTTGAAAGTTCTCAGGAACATTACTTTACACCATCGGCTATCGGGGAGATTTACCAAATAATTAAGATAACCGAGTTTCAATAGGTCTATCCTGTCCTTGATCCTCATCCACCCAAGCTCGCCCCTGATTGCTTCTAGTGCTGCGGCATTACTCGAGCCTGTTATCCATCGGCCTGCATCGTTCTGCAGGATTTACAAGCTCTTAACAGTTGTCTGGTTTAGGGGTATAAGTTCCGTACCGTATGTTATACTAGGCAGACCCACCATTTCCCAAATGGTTTTCCACACGAAAACCTTATTGAAACTGTTTCTCCCTATAAGTTTCATTTGGTTAAGGATTCGCTTCCCCTTCAGAATCAATTTATTTGTGTGGTTTCGGTAGATGCCTCTTCCTGTGATGTTTATATTTACCCCCAGGTATTCATAGTCACTAGTCTCTCCTACACTAAGAAGTCTACTGCTACCTTCCGGAATGCAGAACTCCCCCACTCTCCACCTTCGAGTGGGGTCCACTTTGCGGCCCACGGGTACAACTTTGCTCTTGCTTTCATTAAGTTCGAGTCTCCATTTGCTCCCATATTTCCCAACAATTCCCAGCATCTTCTCTAACCCCTCTTCGCTTTCTGACACTAGCACCATATCGTCTGCAAAAATAGCCCTGGGATCTTCAAGTCACCAACTGCCACCCCCTCGTCGCTATGCAGGAGTTCATCTCCTAAACCTTTGATGTACAATGCAAAAAGAATTGGCGAAAGGATACACCCCTGTTTTAGGCCTATCTCCATAGGCACACGTTTTGTTGTAATGTTCCCCAGGCTAAGTTCACTCTGTACATCTTTATATAATGCTTTCATAATCCCAACAAACTCGCCCCCCCCCCCCCCCAAGCCCAAAGCCTCCAGCTTGCGCCACATACCCTCCCTCCATACTCTATCGTATGCCTTTCTAACATCCAAAAAGGCCATGAACATCTTTTTCTTTTTTGCTTCCGCGGATTCTATCATTTGGGATAGCGTGAAAAGATGGTCAGTGACTCTCCTTTCCTTCCTGAAGCCATTCTGGATTTCTCCCAAAAAACCCTTCTCCTCAATCACCTCCTCTAATCTCCCATACAGGACTTTACAAAAGACTTTTCCAATGTTGCTGCTGACAGAGATCCCTCGATAGTTATCCAAGACGTCTTTTCCCCCCTTTTTGTGAATAAATGTCACTTTACTTTCCCTCCACTCCTTTGGGACCTCTTGTTTTTCTATGGCTAAACTGAATAGGGCAGTTAGGCTTTCCAAGAGTTACATATATGCCAGATTCCACGCGAATGTCTAGCACATTTCGCAATGCCTGAATTGTATTGGATAACGTTGAATACATTCCAAAGGCAATCGTGATATAATAAATATAATTTTAAGAAATCAGGAAACACAAACACAAATTACATCTCAGATACAGGGTTCGCGCATTTATTTTTCGAAAGGTGAAATTCTAGCATTGTGGGCAAGCAAACGGATAGAGAATTTCAAGCAGGGGCTGCACTTTTTCCGATATTTCACACGCGCCCAGAAATACAGAAAAAACTTCAGCTCGGGTCGTTTATTACACCCCCCCCCCCCCCCGCCCCACCTCCTCGTACCTTACCCTCGTTGTGTTCTGTCATATAAAATCTCGATCCATTGGTGTTAGTGTTTCGCGGCCAGAGTTCCATATTTAGAAATAACCCTCAAGTCTGACTAAGTCTTAAAGTCTTAATCAAGACTGACCTTTACTCAAGTTGGATATTTAAAAAAAAAACTGAAGTTAAACTCGAACCCAAGTCTCCTGTTTTACTCAAAATCTCGAGTCTAGTAGAAAGGTCACTAAACAGTAGTATGTCAGGTACCCAGACGAGCAACATTTGCAGGATCTCATGCAGGATCTCATGTGACGTCATAGTCACGTGACCCGGTGGCGCATTGTAGATTTGTCATGATAACCGGCATGAGCGTCCATGCTTTGACGCCATTATCATTGGTTTTCCCTGTGCTGTATATAATCTCTCTCTTTTTCTCCATCTCTCTCTCTCTCTAAACGATTTCTAGTAAATTTTGGAAGATGAGAGGGCACAGGTCTCCCATGCTTCCCGTTTCCTACGTCCCTGATCACCCCTGATCATCAGCCACAGGAGATTTTCTATTTATGAATAATTTCGTTGTATTGTTAATATTCGATTATTAAATTGACATTCGAATATTCGTCACCCTCTCCCAGTTCACGCTGAACAAACATCAGTTACGATCGTGGCTCGTCGAGGAAGCAAACATAATAATGCAGACTTGGCTGTTCGGAAACTTGGCCTGGCAAGTTTTGCAACCTGTCTTTCGGCGAAACTATCGTTCATTTCTCGGCCTTCTTGACTAAAACCACAGGAATGTTTATGAGTTAATGTTTACCCAGGAAGGATTAACAATAGTTTAGCCTCCCGAACGTCGTGGCTACTCCACTACGTTCAGATTTCTCAACTGGAATTTTCAATAACTCACTGACTGCGAGCATCCACATACAGTATTTTTCAGATTTCTCAACCGTGTGTCATTTTTACCAATTTTCATTGACAGAAAATTGACTTGTTCACATTTCTGTACCATAATTGGGGCTGGATCGTGTCTGTTTATTGGGTTTCGCAAGTAGTAAACTTTGCAGAAATACGCCATTTTGAACATTCTTTTAACCCTTTACCCAACCTAACGGCCAACACCGGAGAACGCTATTCTCAAAAATCGCCAGTTAATTTTCATTATTTTATTCATTTTTTGTGTCAAAAACATAGTTTATGACCCCTCATTGGAACGAGCACGTCGAGCCCGTTCCAATGAGGGGTCATAACCTATGTTTTTGACACAAAAAATGAAAAAAATTAATTGTTCAAGAATTTGTTTTGCAAGTGTCGTCTGCTTTTCATGTTAGTAAAGGGTTAATGATGAAATACACACAAATTGTTACTCGGGAATCTACATTGCCAATAACCGGCTGTGCAAATATAAACATTCGACCTTACAGACTTTTTGAATTATTAGATTTAGCTGATTCCGGGCACATTCATTACGTCATTCAAAAACAATGTCGTATGGCGGTTTCAAACCTGACTGAAAAACACCCATGTTCAACACACGATAAGCAATAAATAATACAGTACAAGTATTCATATTTCTGTTTTTGGATAGTGGCCAAATTCCTCAGTCAGTTTCCAAAGAATCTGAACTCAGTGGGGCAGCCACGACGTCCGGATATCTAAACCATTTCAACATATATAAGTTCAGAATCGACCGGTTATGGATCAAACTCTCGGGCCACCAGTCTAATACTGTTAGAGAATTCGACGCTGTTATGAACTGTTTGTTTACCAACTTTTCGTGCAGTTTGCGCACATGCAACTGTTGATACAATGTGGTGCCCTGTAGTCACAAAAGATATACATATATTTTTTCGCGTTCCAGTCATTGGCTTTTCCAACCAACTGAAATATTCTAGATGAGAAATTCTATACATAGGTGGCAGACTGTTTAAGGACTAGAGTAGTTCCAGGCCATAGCAGCAGCATTTCCCAAGAGAGTTAGACTGGTGACCCGAGAGCTTCATTCGAACCCTAACAGTGTTCACACTAGCCTGAAACTGTCTGGTGAAACAATTTAGCCATTCTGGGTATTTTAATGTCAAACAAATTGTTTTGGTGCTAAAGAGGGCGTTCCTTCGCTGTCTAATCAAAATAAATTGATCGGGTTTTGAAAAAATGAATCGGCAATTATTTCAAGAGTGTCCGGGCAATTGTCACGGAAAAAAAAATCCGACAGAACTCGAAAGTTCCGACGAATTTCTTGGTAACTATATCTATTGGTAGTTATATCTATGCCACTGATTTTATTAATGATCAGGCTGAATGGTGTCGGAACATACACACACCTGTTGCTGCACTAAGACAATAACAGATTAATCGACGAATTAATTGTTAATCTATTAGGCTAAACGAGTCGCTAGCATTTTCAAAAGGCAACATTTAATTCGATAAATATCTCAGACCACCATGGCGAGTCAGTCGTGCCGGTATGAGGTATTTATGTAATTAAATTCAGGCTCTTGTAAAGTTTATAACTTACAATGTTTTATTAAAAAGAATGTCCCGTTACCGCGCACTGACAATTAACGTTGAACGTTTGTACAAACACTTTTTCTAGCACCCTGTTGACAAAATCACTGGGTTTGGGTGTGTTTTTTATCGTACACATTATTAAATTGTCCAATGTATAGGAGGGACAGAGTCTCGTAAAACATCTTATCAATATAGCTCTTCGTCAAGCTTTCGGCCTCTTGGCCTTCTTCAAGGACCGTTGATAAATTTTCAAACTACATCTCCGCACAATACTAAACAACAATCAACACTGAAAAGAAAACTATCACACAGTTTCGTTAGAACGTTTGACGCACGCTGACGTAATACACGACGGGCTGTGAACATAAAGCAAAAAAAACCCCACAAAAACATTTATGTTCACAGCCCGTCGTGTATTACGTCGGCGTACGTCAAACGTTCTAACGAAAGTGTGTGATAGTTTTCTTTTCAATGTTGATTGTTGTTTAGTAGTATAGTGCGGAGATGTAGTTTTAAAATTTATCAACGGTCATTGAAGAAGGCCAAGAGGCCGAAAGCTTGACGAAGAGCAATATTGATGAGATGTGTTTTTTTATGTTTGGTTTTCTGTCCTTCGTCATTGATCGTGTTCTTTACTGCTGCAATGGATTTGCATCGCAAGTGAAAGGAACTGTTTTGGTGCAAAACTTAGCCACTGAGGATTTTTTGCAGTGTTAACACTTTGAACCCGATCGGCCGCTTTTCCGGCCAGGAACATAATACGTCATAACGTCATTATATAGGATGGCTGTTCAGTAAATGTGTGGGGTAGACAAATCAATATTTTCAACGTGCAGCCCCGAGGCTGCACGCTGAAAATATTGATTGGTCTACCCCAGATAATGAATATGGACTCTTCGAATTGCTGCCTTTGAATTGGCATGGAAGATACCATCAGAGTTCAAAGGGTTTTTCAGTGAAATTGTCTAAATTGCACCCGGCAGCGTGAACACTGAACCCTAAAATCTGAGTTCCGTTTCAGCACTAACACTTACCTTCAGAACAAGTTAGGCCACTCCACCCTGAGTTGCACCCCTGCACACATGCTGACGTATTCCTATCACATCGATTCTCAAAACAGTTTGCACTGCATGGGATATCACATTTAACACCATAGTATCCATCTTTGCATCCGTTCCCACACACGCCCGTAATCTGATTGCACTCATCGTTATAACATCCGCTGGAACAAATTATATCACAGTAATGTCCAGTGAATCCACGCAAGCACCCGTCCCTACATTGTCCAGTCTGTCCATCACAAACACCACTGCGGCAATTATGATTGCACTGTTTATTACACAAGTCCCCGAATAAACCAGGCTGGCACCCCATTATACATGGTCCGATCAACTGATCACACATTACGCTCAAACATTCTGTTGAGCAGTTCTGGATGCACGTTTGGTCTACTCTCCAGTTACATGCACTGCAGTTGGAATCGGTACAAACTTTACAATCGCTGACATTTGATGAGCATACATTTATACAACTGATTCCGACGTAGCCTATAATACAAGTAGAACCACACCCAATGTAAGACAAACAACTCTTACTTGTTGCGAAAGTACAATTATGCCTCTCGCACAGACTTGTACATCTGTCGAGAATGTTGTCTGTTCCGTTTGTACATCCGGTGCAAGTTCCCGTCTGTGGTTCACATTTCGTACAGTTCTCTTCACATTTTAGAGTGCAGTCGGCTGAAAACCATCCATCAATACATCCTTCAAACCCACAGTGCCCCGTTATGTTGCATTCTGCTGTATTGTTAAGACACATCCGATGAGAACAGTTCTTCGTACAATTTAACCCATATAAACCACTTCCACATTCTGAAAATATTGAAATCGATAGAAAATCAATCATTCAGGCACTTCCAATAGAGTTGGGCATCGTAATAACAATAACATTTTTATATCCTTAACCCAATGTAACGACCGTAGTATGTAATGTGGTTTTCACCCCCAGGTTGCAGGACTCCGGGCAGAACCCCGGAAGTGACGTCATGTCACGTGACGCAGTGGCGCCATGTTGTGTTGTCATGGTAACGCGCGTGAGCGGCGATGTTGTGACGTCAGCCCATAGTGATACGTGATGCTCGTGCGCATGCGCAGCGCGCGTTGTTAGAGTGATACGTGTTTCCGTCGTCCATTTTGTATACTGGATACCGCCATCTTGGTTTCTATGGTAGCACGTCATTGCTATGTTACCCACAGTCCTCTTATAGGATAGGGGTATGTTCAGAGGGTATGTTCCTTTGTACAAGAGTAATTTCCCGATTCGTAGAATTGCCACAATCAACCCGACAATCTCTCCAAATCAACAAAATCCACCCCAGACTACCGAAATTGACTTTATTTAGTACGGATTTCCCCCAGATTGGGCATATAATAGTAGCACGCAGTGCTATATAGTGCCGAGGGGGGGGGGGGGGGGGGGGGCTCCAGGGGTAAGTTCGATTGAATCAGAGTATCCTCCACAAGAGTAGAAGAGCCTATTGATTGGAACAGTTTTGTTACTATATTTAGATTTTCTGGTCTGCTCAGGCTAGTTCTAAACCCATTCCAAGTACTCTTGTTCTTATTTTCCAGATAATCCAATCAGTTCACTTAACTGCAGGTAACTAACCAATCAGATTGCTTGATTTCCCATAATCTGTATGCAGTTATCTCACCTCTGTATAACAAAGGCCTGTATCATTCCCAAAGCCTATATCATTCCCAAAGCCAATAAGCTATCGAATAGTTACTGAAAAGTCATTACTTAAACGACTCGAAGCCCATCGAGCAAATGTGTTATCGAGCAATTGCTCGATCGAGTGACTCGCAGATACGAATCTTAGCCTCATTTCAGAGAAAGGGGTGCCGATGGCCACAAAAAGGGATTCCGAAAAGGGATTCCATTAAAGGGATTCCATAAGTGGGATTCCGTCTTACTTCGAGTGGCTCGCACATACTGCTCGAACGAATCGAATCCCATCGAGCAACTGTGCTATGGAGCAATTGCTCGATCGAGTGACTCGCACATACGACTCTTAGCCTCATTTTAGAAAAAAGTGGTGCCGAAGGCCAGATGTTTTCCCCAAAAAGGGATTAAAAAAGGGATTCCATAAGTGGGATTCAGTCTTACCTCGAGTGACTCGCACATACTACTCGAACGACTCGAATCTCATCGAGAAAATGTGCTATAGAGCAATTGCTCGATCGAGTGACTCGCACATACGACTCTTAGCTTTATTTCAGAAAAAGGGGTGCCGAAGGCCACATGTTATCGAAAAAGGAATTCCACAAATGGGATTCTAGAAAAGGGATTCCATAAGTGGGATTCCGTCTTACTTCGAGTGACTCGCACATATTGCGCGAACGACTCACTTCCCTTCGATCAAATGTGCTTTAGAGCAATTGCTCGTTCGAGTGACTCGCACATACGACTAAAAGGGGGTGCCAAAGGCCAGACGTTTTCGAAAAAAAGATTCCACAAATGGGATTCCAGAAAAGTCACCTCGAGTGACTCGCACATATTGCTCGAACGACTCGAATCCCATCGAGCAAATGTGCTTTAGAGCAATTGTTTGTTCGAGTGACTCGCATATACGACTAAAAAGGGGTGCCGAAGGCCAGACGTTTTCGAAAAAAAGATTCCACAAATGGGATTCCAGAAAAGGGATTCCATAAGTGGGATTCCGTCTCACCTCGAGTGATTGCACATATTGTTCGAACGAGTCGAATCTCATCGAGCAAATGTGCTTTAGAGCAATTGCTCGTTCGAGTGACTCGCATATACGACTCTTAGTTTCATTTCAGAAAAAGGGGCGCGGGAGGCCATATGTTTTCGAAAAAGGGATTCCCCAAATGGGATTCCAGAAAAGGGATTCCATAAGTAGGATTCCGTCTTACCTCGAGCGACTCGCACATTTGCTCGATGGGATTCGAGGCGTTCAAGCAGTATATACGAGTCACTGGAACGAGCAATTGCTCTATAGCACATTTGCTCGATGGGATTCGAGTCGTTCGAGAAATATGTGCGAGTCATTCGGGGTAAGACGGAATCCCACTTATGGAATCCCTTTTTTGGAATCCCTTTTTGGAAAACATATGGCCTTCGGCACTCCTTTTTTCTGAAATGAGGCTAAGAGTCGTATGTGCTAGTCACTCGAATGATCAATTGCTCTGAAGCACATTTGCGCGATAGGATTCGAGTCGTTCGGGCAATATGTGGAGTCACTCGATCGAGCAATTGCTCTCATTTGCTCGATGGGCTTCGAGTCGTTTAAGCAATGACTTTTCAGTAACTACTCGATAGCTTATTGGCTTTGGGAATGATATAAGCTTTGGGAATGATATAGGCTTTTGTTATACAGAAAAGGGGAGATAACTGGATACAGATTATGGGAAATAAAGCAATCTGATTGGTTAGTTACCAGCAGTTTAGTGAACTGATTGGATTATCTGGAAAACAAGAACAAGAGTACTTGGAATGGGCTTAGAACTAGCCTGAACAGACCAAAAAATCTAAATATAGTAACAAAACTGTTCCAATCAATAGGCTCTCCTACTCTTGTGGAGTATACTCCGATTCAATCGAACTTACCCCATGGTGGCCCCCTCGGTACTATAGCACTGCGTGCTACTATTATATACCCAATCTGGGGAAATCCGTCCTAAATAACGTCAATTTCCGTAGTTTGGGATGCATTTTGGTGAATTGGGAATATTTTATTTACGAAATCTCGAACAACTTAAGTTTGTGTGGCTCAGGCTACACGCGATCAAATTGAGAAACAGGTCGCTTTTATGATCATTGTTCTCTCTGGTATGAAGGAAGGCAGACATTTATAATTTCAGAACATGTCTTCAACAGAACCAGGGATGTTGCTTCAATTATCGTCTAAATTATATCCCAATTATCGCCTAAACTTTCAAAAGTTGAAAATTGGGTGATGTAAATTCCAAAAGTTGGAAATTCAATAATATCAATTTAATTTGCTCTTGTCATATTTTTTCGACCAGAGCCAAAGTGATTTTCCAATTTTCGGTTAAATTCTCCGAATTTTCCAATCAAGTGACATTTTTTTTCGAAATTCCGACTCGAATCTGTGACCGATCCGGTTTTCAAAATTCATCATTCCGTTTTTCCGACTCGGAGTAGTCAAATGGAATGAGCAGGTATTGCTAAACAGTTGTCAAGTCTATAGTCCTTGTATAGCCTGGTCAGTGCAATGGAAAACTCATGGACCTACAGTTGAAACTAGAAGTCATGTCACGAATAGTGCGATTATCTAGGCTTAATTGCGCGTTGAAATTGCGCGCAATTGCCATATCGAATGGCATCCAAAAGCACGGCAGGTTCTCTTTTTTACTCATAGCAAACACATGCAATATTTCTGCCAATGGACCTCCGGGTTACCCGGAGGTCCATTGGCTGAAACATTGCTTGTGCACAGGCCATATGAACAGAATTTGATAGCTTTACTTGGGCCATAACGCGTACATTAACGCGCATATCAACGTGCTATTTGTGCGCATATCATGACAGGACTTCTAGTTTTAACTGTACCTGGGAAAATGCATTTCTCTTATGGATAAAATGACTAGATTTATATCGGGGGCCTCAGAATCAAGCTGGGGATTAAAAAATGAAAACCTTTCCCCGGCAGTCCTGCATGTGCTAGTGTATCCCATCATCATTACTAACTTGTGGTACTACTATGGCTCTCAGTACCTATTATTACACTACTGTCGCTACTTTCATAGTTCATATCACTATCATACATGTTATCCACTACTATTAGCAAGCTACTGCTTGCTTGAACGACTCGAATCTCATCGACCAAATGAGCCCTTCCTAGTGACGGCGCGTACTGCTCTACGACTCATGTCGGTATTTGAGGATACCTATGACATGGTGATGTACTATTTGAGGATACCTTTTGAGGATACCTTTTGCAGCATATCTATCTTAAGATACTTATTGTTCTTAACCCTATTCATCTCCTGGGGCTTCTAGGCCTTCCAACACCTTCCTAGCTCCAAGGCCACGACTGTCGACTTGTCCATAGTCACTGTCATCTGTGCTATGATCAGCTTCCAATGTATTCACCATCACTATAGTTTTATACCATGTTTGCCAATGTTACTACCTGTGAAAAGCCAGTATGTTAAATTTTAGCTTTTAACCCCACTACCGGTTTAAAAAAAATTTACAGCTATAGTCGGAAGGTCATCCAAATTGACCTTTGGCATGACGCAATTTGCCAACTTCGATACATTCACGCTTCGCGATATGTTTCATTCAAACATACGACATTTTTCGGTACTATCTACTACGCGTGAATGACTCATTAAGTTTAAAATACCTACAATTGAATATTTAAAATAAATTTTAAGAATTGTTAATAATAATTTGATTGAAAAAGCCAGGAAAATTCAATCAACTTTGACGATGTGTCTAGCAGTCAATCAAGCATTCACGTACAGCCGGAAGTACTGCCCACCGGCGCAGATGTAAACAAAACAAACTTGTGTGTTTGCGGTAGAAAGTGTCGTGTTTTCTCCATTTCAAGTGACAAAGTCGATTATTAATTACGAGCATGGTATAAATAAAATAAATAAGTACTAGGGCCGGTAATCAGATTTAAACCACTAGTAGAATAAGGATTTAAACCACTCGGCAAGCCGAGTGGTTAAAACCCTTATTCTACTAGTGGTTTAAATCTGATTACCGGCCCTAGTGCCTATTTATACTATAGTTTTCTACCACTTCTGCAGTCTTGTAGCATTACTGCCTTGTACCATTATTATTGGCTACCACTATACTGTCTGTCGGAAACCGAACTTTGTCGCTGCTGGGGGAAATAGATTCACGCTGCGTATTCAACCAAAAATCAAGGAGTGTCGCCTGAATCCGTGCGTGAACGTAAGTCTCGCCGTAACGAACCCGTCCGTTTCACTTTTGTTGGAGTGGTTCTTATCCTGAAGGGGTTAATAACTTTTCCTCGAAAAGCATAAATCAACAGGGGTTCACTGAAAACAACAATTTTAATACATATACATATAATTAAATATGGTAATTTGTGACTTTCATGGAATCCAATGAATATGATAAACAAAACGTCAATCACCCCTTACCCACACAGTTTTTGAGTCACTTGCGGGCCCGCATACTCTGCTGTTGATGGTTTTTTCCTCCTTCTCGCTGGTGTTTTTTTTTTGTCGCCCCTTCACTCCACCATTTTCACGGCCGTCACACGGCCACTAACGTATTGTCACTTTATCCGGACGCATTTGCTCTGATAAGTGACGGAATGTCACTCTACCACTGCCATCGCACGGCCACTAACGTACTTCACTATATCGCTTTCCCTCTAACAAGTGACGGAATGTCACTCTTTCACTGCCGTCGCACTTCCACTAGCTTATTGTCACTTTATTGGACGCTTTTCACTCAAGCAGTCGCCACCAACGGGGTTAAACACTCCCCTACGTTTATCTCAGAATAATGTTCATACAGGCAAAGCCTACTCTGCCTACTATGGCTTGCCTTGTAAAACAGGTAACGCCGTTTACCTAAATGCAAATAGCTCCCTGAGCTCGTACTTCGTGTTTTTGAACCTATTCTCATATATGGCCACCGACTTGGCCCGCGACTGCTCCTATTCTAAATATGAGCTCAGTGGCGCCCCTACATCACAACGTGCCTATACTTTCGCACCGATGCGGCACCTCCTCTAACCTATAGCATGGGACATCCCCATCTACTCGCAACGACCCACAGTCTTACGCACCTTCAGACTGGAATTAATTCCCCGATTTTTATTTCAATAGCCAGAACATTAATTCTCAGTTTAAACGCTTCTCTTGAAATTGGCCACTCAGATCTATTTTAATTTAACACTTGCTTTAAAGTTCCTTTGAAAGACTGGAATTTCGATATTTCCTGACATTCGTGACAGGCTAGATGCGTAATATGGAAGTGTGTCCAGACTATGCGCGATGTACAGTGTTCACCACAATTTCCTATTAACTGGCCATAATTGCACAGATAATGACTACAGGAGGGCACCGATCTCTCTAACTCATTTTATTAGTTATCAGATAGCTCATGTGGCGTTCAACAAGAGCGCCATAATGGACATTACATTTCATGCTTAATTATTAATTAGCAGCGCTTGAATTATTGCTGGCTGTTTAAATTACAAATCGGTTTTCGGGGTCCGTTATATGCCTATCTTTACGTTTTATGTTTAACCCAGTCAGAAAGATTATCGAAAATATTTACATTTTTAAACAAGAAAATCGCAACTTTTAGCTATCACCTTGACACTGTCCTGCACTAGAATGTCTTAACCATTACTAACTTGTGGAACCACGACTCTTAATACACTACTGTCGCTAAGGTTCCCAGCTCATATTACTATCATACTTGTTTTTTCACTACTGCTTGCTCGAGCGACTCGAATCTTATCGAGCAAATGAGCTATCGACTAATTGCTCGAACGAGTGACACCACATTCGATGCGTGTGCTCTTCTCGGAAAATAGGGGTTCCCTAACCAGGGGTAGCGGAACCGGGGGGGGGGGGGGGGGGCTGGGGATGGGGGTGGCTTGCTTCATCCCCTCCACTTTTTTTCGAGGGCCATGTTTTTTTGTATGCATATATGTTAACACAACCAATGACTGGTGAAACAAGGAGCGGATCCAGAGCCTCCCCCATATTTTCGCCAGCTATGTTTCTCTCGCACTGGTTCAGTTTCGGTGGATTTCGGATCATTTTTTGCAGTAAGTGGCAGCAAACGCTAAAATGTATACAGTTTGTTTAAAAATCGGTTAACTGAAATAGATCGTTATCTTACAGACATACAAGTACCAAATTCAACCCAGAGAAGATAATCCACAGACAGTATAATTGCTGTAAACGTCTGATAAAGCATACAGGTGAGGTCTATTTATCAGATTTGGTCGTTGCGACCAAAGCTGATAAATAGACTTCACCTGTATGATTTACCGACGCTTTTTAACGGCTCTCAAAGTGTGAAATCTTTCAAATACACCTTCCGAAAAATCTCAAAATATCCACTCAGATTCATGGAAATGGGGGTTTTGGGACCCTGGAATTTAAAATTGTCATACAGACGACCATCCATCGCCCGATCCACCCCCCCCCCCCTTCCCCCAAATAGGGATTCTCTTTGTGGGATTCTATTAGTGGGATTTCAAGCTCCGAAACTGCTCCTGGTGGTCTTACCATCGGCTTCCACCACGTCTTCAACTATCTGTCCTATGATCAGCCCCTTTTGTATTCACCATTACTACAGTGTCCTACCAGCCTTCCAGCCTTCTACCACTACTACTTACGTGTAGCATTACTTCAGGTTTGTTAGCTATCTCAGATTCATCGAGCAAATGAGTTATCGAGCTACTGCTCGAACGAGTGGCTCCGCATACGAGCCTTACTCTCATCTCGGAAAATATGGATTCTCTAACTACAAACGTTTCCTCAAAAGGTATTCTCTCAGTGGATTCAACAAGTGGGATTCGAAGATCCAAAACAGCTCCTGTGGTCTTACCATCGCTTTCTCAACGTCTTCAGCTATCTGCCTATGATCACCCTCCGTTGTATTCACCAGTACAATAGTGTTCTACCAGGCTTGCAGCCTTGTACTAATACTACTGACTTGCAGTATTACCAATGGCTGGCTAACTATTTCAGATCAAATTCTCTACTACGTTACTAGAAACCAAGCGTACATCACGCAACACTGCATTCCGAACTACAGTACAGCCGCCGTGGACTGGTCCCTTTCCACGGGTGGGCAATATTCCCACGGACGCAATAATATTAGATTCCAAACACTAATTATAAGAATAATCATCAACAATTTAATTAATGAAGCACCGGGTACAACCCGGTGCTTCATTAATTAAAACTTTGCTGACGATGATTTTTATTACCTGGTAAACGCATGCGTGGATATCATTGCCGACGCGTGGATTACAGCCAGTGCACAGTGACTGTAATTTACCCACAAACCATTGGATGATTTTGTAGTACAAGGGGATACGCGCACAGGAAAAAGTTGCTCCGACAAAAAGCTCCTGCTTCTATGAAAATTTAGCGCTAGTTGCTGGGGGCGCGGTGGCTCATTAGGAAGAGGTTGCAAGTCGAGAGGTCCTCGGTTCGAATCCCACCTGAGGCAATCGCGTTGTGTCCTTGGGCAAGACACTTCACCCTCATTACCCACGTGGGGGCACGGTGACGTTGTGTACTAAGGCGTACTGCACGTCAATGGTGCGCTTGTCTTCAACCAATGCTAACCCTGCTTGTGTGGAGTTAGTATGATGGGGAGCCGGACAGTTGCTCGGTGGTTCTCTCCCCACCCGTAAAACTGTCCGACACGCGATGATCCTGGCTGTCGAAAGTGTCGTTAAAGCACAATAAATAAATAAATAAATAAATAAATAAATAAATAAATAAATAAATAAATAAATAAATAAATAAATAAATAAAACTAGTTGCGCCGGCAAAGCTCCTCGCAATGACAGACTTTCGGGTACATGCTATACTACTTACAGAGATGAGTGATTCTGACCAACAATTGGTTGGTTTTAAATGACCTCCCGCTATATACAGAATACAGTTCTGTGATTACAAATACGTACAGAGAGTTTTCTATGACCGCTTTCCTCCTACAACATTATAAAATTTCATATGTCGAAAAAGAAATACAACGACATTGAATCCGAGATGGTATTTTCGTTTGATTTTTGTTGATGTGGTCTTAATTTTATAGCACATTATTTACGAAATCTCTACCCACTGCTATAGGTGTGTCGCGAGTGGATCACGAAGAATTTTTGTTGATGCGATCTTAACCCTTTACCTAACGTAACGGCCAAAACCGGCCAGCGCTATTCTAAAAAATCTCCAATTAATTTTCATTATTTTTTCATTTTTTGTCTCTAAAACATAGGTTGTGACTCTTCATTGGAGCGAGCTCGTCGAGCTCGTTCCAATGACGGGTCATACCCTATGTTTTTGAGACAAAAAATGAAAATAATAGTTATTCAATATTTTTGTTTTTTGCAAGTGTCGTCTGGTTTTCATGTTAGGTAAAAGGTTAACAGTATTTTATTTATTTACGAAATCTTGACCCACTGGTGTAGGAGCGTCGTGATTGGATCGCGAAGAAGGCCACCTTTGTCATTGCTTGGAGAGAAACTGTGATCCCCGAGTGTACATTGGTAGAAAGCATGTGGGCAGTTTCAGCAAATGAATTTTAGTGTTCTATATGGTGATTAGTTGGCTTAAAATCGGCTTGTGTCGATGTGTTTTTTCGAAAATTTGAGTTATTGCTCAGAAGAACACCAACCCCCACCCAAGTGGATAATGAAGAATTTTTGTTGATGAGATCTTAATTTTACAGTACTTTATTTACGAAATCTCGACCCACCGGTTTAGGGGAGTCGCAATTGGATCGCGAAGAAGGCCACCTTTGTCATTGCTTAGAGAAAAACAGTGAGCCCTGAGTATACGTACGTATGTGCACTGTAGAAATATGACCGGCAGCTAGTTTCCAGACATATGACCGTAAGCATTACGGCAAACCGTAAAAAAATGTTAACTGTCATTTGCCGTATATTCCCGAATTTTTTTTTCACGGTTTGCTGTTATTTGTACGGTCATATGCCTGGAAACTAGCTGCCGGTCATATAACCGTAAAACATTCAACCACCATTTGCCTTATATTCCTGTAAAAATTACCATCAAAATAATTACGGTCAAAATGACCGGAGCCAGAGTTCCAGCCATATGGACCTTAATCAACTGAAAATCCATAATTTAATTCCAGCCATCATTAACCGCATTTTACTTTGAATCAATAAAAGCATATGGGTATGCCGGTGTAACAGGAATGGAAGTCCGTAGGAAAATTAGTCCCTCTGGACTATTATTCCGCGGAATTATAGTCCTAGGTCTAACATTTCTAGGAATAGTAGTCCGCCGGACTACTATTCCTAGAAATGTTAGACCTAGGACTATAATTCCGCGGAATAATAGTCCAGAGGGACTAACGTTCCTACGGACTTCCATTCCTTTTACACCGGCCTTAGCGGAGATCCGTGGACACAAGCCATAAGATCCATCGAATATCGGTGACGCAGTACGAACAGTCTGCTATTCTTCATGATAACCGAAACAATTATACGCATAAAAAAATGACGTCATTTGATTTTCATGTCCAAGACTGCAATGAACTTGATTCACTTGGCCACAAACTTACAAATTTATAGCAATACGTTGTTGTTCGTCTTCAAAAACACCGGGTGTCCTTCTTGGAAATGGCGACTTCCAGAGTGGCATATGGCAAGGCCGATCCCATAATTCACCATTTTTAGAGACGTGAACAGCGTGACGGGAGAAATGCGTTTCACTGGATCAACTTCGAAGGTTTTTCTACGGCAACACCGTTAAAATTAATTACGGCCTCGAGACCGTTGTATTCGACAGTCATCTGACAGTAGTTAACCGTAGAATTACGGTAATTTTTTACAGTGTGGAGAGTTTCAGCAAATGAAATTTTGGCTTCCATATTCTGATTAGTTGGCTTAAATTAGGCTTGTGTTACCGATGTGATTTTTCAAAGCATTTGAGTTATTGCTTAGAGGGACAGTCATCCACCCACCCCGAGTGTAGAGTGGTAAGAAGCATAAGGGTTTCGGACTCCGGGGCTATAACTGAACGTCAGTTGTCTTAAAATCACCTCGTGCTATCTGTGCGTTGTTTTTAGAGAATCTAAGTTCGTGATTGCAAGGAAAACCCTAAGTGTCTCGTGATATTAAAATGGAATATGTTCCACCGAAAATGGAGCACAGACATGAAATCGCAATAGATGAATCCCCGGCGTGACGCCAAGCTTAGGTTGCCATTGACCTGCGGGGTGAAAACAATCCTGTCGCTCAGTGCAAATGCGTTCAGCCAACACCAGTATTAATTCTCTATGAATTAAAATATTCACAAATAATTTCGATTTCTTTAATTGAACCCTGATTCGATATGCATCGATACAAGAATTCTCTTCGAAGCGAGACAAAATCTTCTTGTAATATAAAAAAACAATTTGATGTATGGAAGAACGAACTTAGGATGTCAAGACAGTTAATTTGGCCTGAAATAATCTGAAAATGTTTTATAACACACAAGAAAATGCTATTTATGAAATTGAATGACACAAACATGCTTCTAAGGTAAAAAAACCCGAAAATGGACTCATGTTAAAATATATGGTTCTACCGTAAAAACTCCAGGCATCAGTAAAAATATAAGTGGACCTCAACATAACTAATCAACCCATCGCCGAATAAAATAAATAAAATATAATCGGTTTATAATTGAATGAAAATTATTAATTTTAACCATTTTTATACAATATTGCTAAAAGACGGAAATTGCCTGCTCAAAAATACTTTGTATTCCGCAAAAACTCAGTGTACTCAAGCCGAGTTTCTTCCAATCAGTCATCAAGTCGAATCGAAAATCCATTAAAATGGAATGACGGCCATGCGTCCAAAAACATTTCAACAATAAAACACCGATTATGGTAAGTCTGCCCTATATTTCGCGCGTTTTGTACCAAAATGTACGGTTGTGGAATACCTAACTATCGATAACAGGAGTTACGCCCCCTGCTTATCCACCACGTGAGCAAGTCGCCTGTATCAACAATGGCGGTTTCGGTCAAAGTCTGGGAGCTTGAAAACGTGACTAAATGGCTCATAGGGAGCGGGTTGGATAACTTGGTGCAAACTGCATTTGATGTATGTGATTTGGCAGTATATGGCTTTAATATCTGTTGAAGGTTGTTAAAGGAACTGCATAACTCAATTTTTCTTCTTTCATTTTTTTTCAAAGCAACATGATTTGTGGTGTTATCTACACAATAAATGTATCGTGGTCCATGATGGAGGCTGGTACTTCTGCAGCTTTTCATGCTTCAGTCCGGTTATTTGGATTCCTTAATGGAGCAATATTTGAGCTTACCCCTCCATGTGTGTATATATGAAAGGAATGGTGAGGGGGCGGGGGGGGGGGGGGGGGGGGGCTAAATAAGCATCAAACTTTTGTTTTCTTGGGTCACCATAGTGCAGTTACTTGAGTTGAGTTCTCTGGAGAACCACAATAAAGTACCAAACTTTTGGTTTTCTAGAGAACCAATACGAAGTACCAGATAGTTTGGTTTCTCAAAGTACCATTACAGTTTGGTTTCTTGGAGTACCAACAATGTTTTGGTTTCCTGGAGTACCATAATTGTGGTACCCCACACGGGACAAGTTGAGTACCCCATTTGGTATCACGGAGTACCTAGAGTTTTTAGAGTGCTGAATACAACCAACTCAGTGACGGCTTTAGTATGATTTCACTCAACCTTGAGGTACTACCTGGCAGGCAATTCATTCTATGATTTTTGGAGATAATTCACTCACATATCACATTTTATCTCTGGTGTGTTTTTGTTTCACACCACATAGAGCCCCAGTATAGGCACACGTTACAAAGGCCTCACAATTGCTTTCAAAGCATGGAGTTTCGCTAACTTTTCTCGGATGGGTCCCCGTTCACCAACCAATGGAGGATACCCCCTCCTATTCAGCCCTTCTGCCTTCACGATACGCTTACGGTATATCATGATGGTCCCATATACTGACCAGAAGTATCCCCTCCACATCGAGGCCAACCACAGAACTTTCCTCGTACTGTAGCCAGTGCGTTTCACACTGTCATGCAGCTGTCGGAAGGAAAGTGAACTAAGTTATTATGAGAAAAATCATCCAAAAAAGCTCTATACAGCCATCGTTTTTTAATTGATGTGCCCAATGGTCTAGTGGTTTAGGTGTTCGATTCCTAATTGCCAGGCGGTGTTGCCGTTGGTTCGACACCCAGGCCGGGGAACAGAAATCAATATTTAAAATTCTTCCAAAACAAGATTGTGGCCTTCGGTATACATAAATGGACCGTCGCCGATCTTCGTCTGAGGCAAACCACAGCACATTCGTGGTACTGTGGTCAGTGCGTTTCACACTTTCATGTGGCTGCCGTCAGGAGAATGAACCAAGGAATTATCAAAAAGTTCATCTAAAAAGCTGGATTCCAGTCATCGTTTTGACGACGTACGATGGTCTAGTGGTTTTAGTATTCGACTCCTGATTGTCAGATTGTTTTGTGTGTGGTTTGGCTCCCGGCAGGGGATCAGAAATCAACATTCAAAATCCTTCGAAAACATGTATATAGGTATCCTTCAATATACACACAGGAACGTGCCAGTCTTCATCTGAGGCCAACCACAGCACACTTTCGTCATACTGTAGCCAGCGCGTTCACACTTTTATGTAGCTGCCGTTAGGAAAGTGAAGAAAGTAATCATGAGAAAGTCCATCTAAAAGTTAGATTCCAGCTATTGTTTCTTCGGTGTGGAATGGTCTTGTGGTTTAGGTGTTCGACTCCTGATTGCCAGGCAGTGGTGCTGATGGTTCGAATCCCGATCGGGAACCAGAAATCCGCATTCAAAATTCTTCGAAAACATGATTGTGTCCTTCAGCACACACACACACACACACACACACACACCCTCACCCTATATAATAATCCAGGATTCACGCCTGCTCTGCGCAAAACTTTGGGTTAAAAAGCAGGAATCACTCACTCCATTTTCTAACAATAATAAATAATAGTAAAAATGTCTGAAAACTCTTCTTTTATCCCTTTACCCAACGCAGACGATATCAAAATTTATTATTTTAAATATCATTTTTTCAAATTTTTCAAAAAATTTCAACAAAACCATATCATGTGACTCCACGTTGGAACGAGCTCAACTGCTGAATTTGCATATTACGCGGGCGGATGCGGCCGATTCGTTGGGTAAAGGGTTATAAAGGCAAATTTAAAGTGACGTGCATCCAGTTCTTGATGAAATTTTTTTAATCTGAAAGATAATGTACAGTTCGGAGGGGAGGGGTGGGGGTGAGGGTGCAGAGCAAGTAAAGAAAATATCTTGATTTTTTACTGTGTTGACAATTCCAGATCTTTACAGAGCAAAACCCTGTACTGAACAGAAAATAAGTCACAAAGAACAAGCGAAAGGGCTCAGATGTTCTGATATGTTTAAAATTCTCTATGCGAAATACTCAAGTTTATTTGACAAAATTATACATAGATAACCTTTCCTGCAATTGTCTGTTGAAAATGGCTAGAATTATCTTTTTTATATTTCCAACGGTGTTTAACGTCAAAGTATTTCTTTACAATATCAATAGACACTATTTATTTATTTATTTATTTATTTATTAGGGTTTAACGACACTTTACAGCCAAGGTCATATCGTGTCAGGGACAGTTTTACGGGTGGAGGAAGTCGGAGTACCCAGAGAGAACCACCGAGCAACGACGAGCAGCTGCTAGCTCCCCTACATCGAAACTCCGCACTGCAGCACAGCCAGGCTTAGATTGGTTGAAGACATGCGCACCATCGACGTGCAGTTCGCCTTAGTACACGGCGTCATCGTGCCCCCATATGGACAATCGGGGTGAAGTGACTTTGCCAAGGACACAACGCGGGAGTCCGAATCGATCGCTCAGACGCTCACCCAACCAAGGCAACTAACCGGGCTCGACGTTGCTTAACTTCGGTAATCTGACGAGAACCGGTTACCACAACGCTACCGCGTCCCCTCAACAGACGCTAAGTTTGGTCATAATTATAAAATAACTTGACAGTACCAAGGGTAGTTCAAGTAAACTTTTCTGCTATGTTCCTGCAGGCCTAATATCTAGGCTGAAGAAAAATCCTAATTCATTCAGGTGATTAGCCCTTTATCTAATGAATTGGCCGCATCCACCCGTGTAATATGCAAAATCAGCAGTTGAAAAAATATTATTTTTTAAAACAATTCAACAACACCATATCATCTGACTCCTCATTCGAACGAGCTCGTTCCAATGAGGGGTCAGGCGATATGATTTTGTTGATTTAAAAAAAAAAAATGAAAAAATACTATTTAAAATAATAAATTTTGATATCATCTGCGTTGGGTAAAGGGTTAACAGGTAAACAGAAAAACTGTTTGCTCACTTTGTGCAGGCCTGAAATAATACTTTGGGGTAACCAAAATATCCCCAATAAAGAACGAATTCAGGAGTTCAAATTATTAATGAAGGAAAATTGGTTACAATATTCTTGCGGTAACCCTACAACCCAACAACTTACTTCACTTGGCACTGTATATGTATTCATTCTATTTTAATATTTATAATATCAACCAGAATTTTTTCTGCAGAAAGTTATGAAAAATTATATAACTACACACCAAAATGTACCACATACAATACATGGAGAGTGGATTACCACTGAAACACTCATGGAGTGGATATTGTTTCCAGACAATAATTATCGATACCAGTGATAACACATAACAAGGACAAGCACAGTTTTAGGCAATGGATCTCAGAGTTCAACCTAGAGGTCCATTATCTGGAACGTTGCCTGTCATTCTTATGATTTTTCTGTTTCAGAGACAAGAAGTTGCTCTTTTGTAGAAACTCCACTCCACGTGTGTTCTAGAGGTAATTCACTTCCGTGTAAGCAGCTTGTCATGCAGTATGACCACCGTGGACTGGTCTCTTTCCACGGGTGGGCAATATTTCCACGGACGCAATAATAGTAGATTTCAAACACTAATTATAGGAATAATCATCAAAAATTTAATTAATGAAGCACCGGGTACAGCCCGGTGCTTCATTAAATAAAATTTTGCTGCTGATAATTTTTATTACCTGGTAAACGCATGCGTGGACATCACTGCCCACGCGTGGATTACAACCCAGTCCATGCAAAGTGTACTTTAATCAAAATTTTGCTGTTGCTGATTTTTATTACCCGGTAAACGGATGCGTGGATATCACTGCCGACACGTTGATTACGACGACCACTTCTCGGCGATTGTAAATGTAGTCGATGACAGGCACAGTTTGTTTGTTTGACAGGTATCAAATCACTTGTACCCACAACTCAGCATAATGCTCACTAAAATTTCTCATCTTGAAACTCAGTATAATTTTATTTGAACATTTCAAAAGAACCGTTGTTATATTCAGACAATCCTACAAGTAGGTAACTCGGTCATTGACACGCTCAGCGATATCATGATTAGAATGGGTGGGGGTGGGGGGGGGGGGGGGCACAGCCGAGAGTTGAGCACCTCACCACAATCCCCCGTTGCTACGCTACTGATTTTTTATTGTTTTTCTCAATTCCATCCTGATTTAAAAATATTTTATTGTTGAAACATCGACGAACTTGTGCTAGTGTCACAGACTCAAAGTGTGTTCCCATTAGATCCAGGGACGCCGGAAGCACGGGGGTAGCTGCCTCCCCTCTCAACCCTAAAAATCGATAAATGCTACAACGAAAACACTGCTTTACAAACGCTTGTTCTTCCAAACCCTACTTAGACGAATGTATATATAATGTTAAAGTGAAGGTTAAAGTCCTGTTTACATACCTTGTTGTTCAGTAGAATTCAATGCAGTGAATAAAACTACCACGACGAACAACATACAGAAAACACGGTTCAGCCACTGTGGTCCGATACATGTCCACATGTTCCAGTTTACTCATGAGTCCATCGCCGTTTTAAAAACACAGTTTTGAGTCACACCCACCCTCAACATACTACAAATTCCATTATTTCATCGTTTGATGAGTCGTATTTAAAGTTTTACTTGAAGGGGTTTGACATAGATTCATACTATTATTTCTTTTGCTGCTCGGCGGTCCGTGAAATAAGCACAACAGATTTTCATTATGCAGCGGACATGTGCAGGTTTATTCACTCGGTCAACTTTGAATAATGTGTTTTGCGTTTATAAAACATCAAGGGGAAAGGTTCCACATTTTTGCTTTCCTGACCAAGTAACCTTGTGAACCCTAATAGTTCATATTTTCACATATTAACATGAACGGTTCGCGTAAATAACTACCAATCGAAATATATTGTAAATTAACCCTTAACTCCTAGCATGCTGCTGGTAGAGATCTCTGCCCCGGTCAGGAAATCTATTGCCATTAAAGTAAGTAAAATTGGAGGAGATTTAACCAAAATTTCCCCCCTCTTATAGTATTTTTTTTCTTTTTCTTATTGTTTACTTTTTTATTTTATTTTATTTTTTTTTATTTCTAAACTCTTCCTTTAATATTTTCTTTCATATATTTTTTTTCATTTACATGCTAAGCTTAAACAATGTCACGCATCGCTCCCTGGTGGCCTGGGCCACCTGTGTCCTATTTTCTGTCTTGTGTCCAGTCTAAGCGTCGCATCCGTGCGCTTGCAGCTACAAGCGTATGTTGGATATGATGTTGTTGGGTGATGTGTGAATGGTACCACAATCATTCGCTCACATTCTTAGAATTTCTGGCGGACCATCATTGTGTGCGACGGCCTGACTTGGTTTCGGGGGGGGGGGGCGGTGGCGGGGGTGAGACGATGACTTACCTCGAAACCAAATCATCAGGGTGAGTGACCACTGGCCTTGGCCTCCAGAGGGCGATGCGTGAGTCCATGTATGAATCTAGATGGTCTATACCACCTATTAGAGTAATTGTATGAATGATTTCGGGAGATGACTTACATAAGTTACAAGCTTCCTGTCAAATCCCTACATCATTCGGCAATCTGATTACTTGAGCTATTGCATTAGCACTGTTGCTGTTTTGAGCTATTGCATTAGCACTGTTGCTCTTCTGGTATGCAATTCTGTAACATATAGCATATTCCTTCAATAAATACTGTTTAAACTAAAATGTCCCCCTCCAAACTGTATGGACTTTTAGACCAATGATTTCCCAAGTCAATTTTTTAAGAATTTTTCATCAAATCTAGTCATGGCTGCTTCACAGCAGCCATGACTAGATTTGATGAAAAGTGTTAAAATTACGCAGCGGGTTAAGACTTAATGATATTCGGTGAATAAAACTTAATTTTCGATGCTCAGTTTTTCTTCATCAATGGAAGGATCTTACGAGCTTGTTTCAATAGGGGTGGGGCACTCACGTTCCTTGTTTCGGAAAAATGCAAATGCTAAAAAGAAACCACTATTCCATTTTTTTTCACAGCACGTAAAATGAGTGCTTACTAGCTCTCCATTCCAATGATCCAAACTGCTTCAAAGGATCGACAATGTACAATCACTTTTCATAATTGCCCGTCTGAATATAACTTCCAATGTGAACAGCTCTCAGCTGTAACAGTCTGCAGAGTATGTCCTCGACCACATCCAACAAAATGAAACGCTTTCACACAACTGATAAACTTTATTTTCCAGCGTGAATGTAGCTTGTGTGAAGATAATTCTCGAGTTCGTAGAATACTCCCGGAATTTTAGAAACCGAATTAAAGATATGCCCATGACCAAGGGCGTGGGGACACATTTCGATCGAAGGAGGGGGCACGACTATAGCAGGACATCAGAGAGAGGGAGAGAGAGAGACGAGAGAGAGAGAGAGAGAGAGAGAGAGAGAGAGAGAGAGAGAGGGAGAGAGAGAGAGAGAGAGAGAGAGAGAGAGGTCTGTTTGTGTGTGTGTGTGTGTGAGTTTTTCAAATGACACAATCATGTTTTAGAGGAATTTTGAATGTTGGTTTCTGATCTCCCGCCGGGATTCGAACCCTCGGCAACACCGCCTGGCAATCAGGAGTCCAGTGTCTAAACCACTAGACCATTGCACACCGTAAAAACGATGGCTGGAATCTAGCTTCTTAGATGAAGTCCTCATGATTACTTGGTTCATCTTCCTTTCGACAGCAGCATGAAAGTGTGGAACGCGCTGGCTACAGTACGACGAAAGTGCTGTGGATGGCCTCAGACGAAGACTGGCACGGGCTTGTGTGTGGTTTTTCAAATGACACAATCATGTTTTAGAGGAATTTTGAATGTTGGTTTTTGATCCCCCGCCGGGATTCGAACCCTCGGCAACACCGCCTGGCAATCAGGAGTCCAGCGTCTAAACCACTAGACCATTGCACACCGTAAAAAACGATGTCTGGAATCTAGCTTTTTAGATGAAGTCCTTATGATTACTTGGTTCATCTTCCTTTCGGCAGCAGCAAGAAAGTGTGGAACGCGCTGGCTACAGTACGACGAAAGTGCTGTGGATGACCTCAGACGAAGACTGGCACGGGCTTGTGTGTGGTTTTTCAGGGAGGGAGAGATAGAGACAGATATAGAGAGGGAGAGGAAGGGACAGACTGACATAGAAACATGGTGAGAGAGTGAGAGAGAGAGAGAGAGAGAGAGAGAGAGAGAGAGAGAGAGAGAGAGAGAGAGAGAGAGAGAGAGAGAGAGAGATGGATGGATTGACAGAGAGTCCGGTAGAGGGAGAGAGAAACAGAGAGCGAGAGAAAGAGTGAGAGGGAGGAGGGAGAGAGAGAGATAGAGAGAAGGACAGAGCGCGCGGGAGATAGAGAGAGAGACATAAAGAGATTCAGAGAGACATCGAGGCGGTGATAATGATAGAGAGAGAGAGAGAGAAAAACAGAGAGAGAAGAGGAGAGAGAGAGAGAGACGGAGAAGAGAGAGAGAGATAGAGAGAGAGAGAGGAGAGAGGAGAGAGAGAGAGAAGAGAGAAGTGAGAGACAGAGAGGAAGAAGTGAGCCACGAGTGGGGGGGCGCCAGGGAGAGGGCAGCACCATTAATTTTTGCAGTCGGGATATTTTCGTCTGCATTGGATTCCTCAATATTGATTAGGTCCTGCTAGTTATCATGTATTTTCGTATCAGGCTAGATTTGATACTTGGCTGCAGTACTGACTAATATTCCAAATACATCATCAAGGCATGTCATCGAAGAAGGCATGCCTTGGTGATGTAGTTGGAATATTTTTGTCAGTCGGTACTTGTGTCAATACATTCGGATCAAATCAGATTCACCCCCCCCCCCCCCCCCAAATCGGTAATCGTCGCGACACCCATTCACGGAAGTTAAGCCATCTGGAAGGTTAAAACATTTGTGCCCTTAAAAAAAGAGCTCAATCAAGTTTGCAACATATATGTGTTATCACTGCTTCCTCGATTTAAATACCTCTATCGCTGTTTGGCATGATGTTACATTTGGAGAGTGAGGAAGCACATGTTCCTGGTCCAACCACCCCATCTCGAAGTTCGTCCATTGAGATAAAAATGATTGATTTCGTAGTGCAAAACGTTAACAGTGTATCCTCAAAAGCTACCAGTGATATAAAAAGAGTGTCGTAGAACCATTTGTTTTGTTTTTTTTTTGTTTTGTTTTTTTTTTGATGGGGGTGGGGGTGAGTACAGTTTTCTACCTCTCTTTTGCAATTGATGTCATCCAGTCGTGTTAGGTGACTGGTTATAATAATTCGTATAAGAGATATGAGATAGGACAAACCGGCATGGGTTAACTTCTTTAATAACTTTATTTTGAGTGATTACTTTCCGCTCAAGGCAACTGCCAATTTCCTGTGATACAAGTACGTTTAGCATTTCGTCCCCTGAGTTCCAATGTGTTCTATGTACCAGTAGGCTGCCAGTATAGGCTGCCAGTAGGCACATAGAACACACTGGAACTCAGGGGACGATTTGATTAACTTCCCACTATTATATCAAAGAACAACACACGAACAGATTGTATTCCGTGTTCAGCGCACGCACTTATAGGAGTTATTACATTTTCCGTTGCAACATGCGTCCCTCCCATATCGCCCAAAATACGATTTTTAGTAATTCAGATACATATGAACAGAAAAGAATGTTCACGGACACAAACTTTGCAGTTTCTTATCATATAATTGCATCCCTTGTGGTTCAGTATAGTTTCGCTTGGCGGTTGGTGCCGAATGAAACTCTTTCAACGTGGGTTCAAATCCCAACTATGCCATTGTAAACACACTTTGTAAGGTGGCTGGTCGAGGTAATATATATACTTCTTTTTGGAGAAAATATCCTTTGCGTAACACATTGCAATTGTTTGTGTATTAGATACGTTTTTCTTTCCCAGAATTGCCCATTATCAGACTTGGCTGATATTATTTATTTATCTATTGGTGTTTAAGGTCACATATTTCTGCATAATGGCTAATCATGACCATGACAGTTTTACGGGTGGAGAAAGCCGGGGTACCCGGAGAGAACCACCGGGCAACGGCGATCAGCTGTCAGCTCCCCAAAATACTAACTCCATACAAGCAGGGTTAGCATTGACTGAGGACAGGTGCACCATCGACGTGCAGTACGCCTTAGTACACAACGTCACCGTGCCCCCACGTTGACAATGGTGAAGTGTCTTACCCAAGGACACAACGCGGTTGCCGCAGGTGGGATTCGAACCGAGGACCTCTCGGCTTGCAGTCTGCACCTCTACCAACTGAACCACCGTGCCCCCGACTCGGCTGATATGGCTTCAAACTCGGCCGATATGACGCTGGTCGTGGTCAGTTTGAACCAACCTAGAGTTGTTCCCGTTGGTGCGTTACTAGGCGCAACCAATTTGTTTACATTGAAATGTTCATGTTTATTCGGGGGAATTAGTATTACCAGGCATGGTGGTGTGGTTTGAAGCATCGTTTTGTATGATGAGGAATTAATGATCGCAATGAGTAATGATTAGGTGAATGAACAGAAGAAAGAGAAGAGTTGCACAGAAAAGTCCGAGCTTTGCTATTCAATTCACCTTTATTGACAGTATATCAATTGCATATAAAGTACAGTAGGTAAACTAAACAATTCATTTTAACATACTTTGATATACTGCAAGGAAGCGACATAGCAATGTTAGCTGTCTTCCTGTCGCCCCTTGTAAAAATAGAAGAATTTCTCGACAGCAGATCGTGCATTCGAAAACAGTTTTTAAGTTGAGCAATTTTGTATTATTAACAAAATGACCGAGCATATAAGGATCACAGTTATTGAATCTATCAAAAAGCTCTAACAAAAAAAAAAAACAAAAAAAAAAAAAAAAACGGAAGACTATAAACGAATGCAAATAGCGAGTGTTTATTTGCTATAGAGTAAACAAAAGCTGACTACAGACGGAATTAGTAATAAAAGATTGATAACATCTAAGTGTAATAAATATGACCTTAAAGCACTTTTTATGAACATTCTATGTAAGAAAACATCACCACACCATTCTGGTCGACCCCATGTCCAAACAATTGAACAAGCATAAAATGCGTCATATACTACCGTACGAACATCCATCTCTGGGGGCAGGCTATCGCACAGAAAAAAACTCTATAAATAGGAGAAATCTGTGTCCGACGTCTAACAAGCGCGTACCCCCTCAGGAGCGGATATCGGACCTGATCCAGTGGTAGTATTAGTAAAAGGTAAACACTGTATACCACTGCACTTTGAACATGGAAGGAAATCTGCATGTGATAAACAAAAAGTTGGAAAATTTTCAGAGTCTTACACATAAATGTACGCAACTGAGGTTGTGAGATAAATGCAAATTGCGAAAATCGGCGAGATTCTTAATACTAAAAGGAAAACACGAACTTCAATGGACACAACTATGTTCAACACTTTGAATGAAATTAAAATAAAGGTGAGATGTTTTCAATGAGAGCACTCGCGGAGAACGGATGATCTTTCTTCAGTTAATAACAAGCCCGTATCCCAACTGACCACACTGCACTCTGATTGGCTAATCAACTGCCAATATTAACCCTGCTTTTAAATGTGCGCAACGCCAAGTCAAATCTTTCCCGCTATTACTTACGAACCGCGGGAAAGTATATTTCATCGCAAATTTAGAATCAGATGCGTAAGTGAGATATCGTTGCATGATTGCTAGAATGTTCTAGGTCCCCTATGGGACATAGAACATTCTAGCACTCAGCCGACGATATGTTAGAGTGGGAGAAGAGGAAGTTCAGCTATCCGAACGTCGCGGCTTCCCTACTGGGGAAGCTGCGACGTTCGGATAGCTGAACTGCGAGTAGGAGAAGAGTAAATTTCGAACTTTGTGAAAAAGATGAAAAACAATAGCACTGTTAGAAAACTGTAACAGCATATATGACTTCGAGCTCGGCTGATGTGTCGCAAGTCTCGGCTGATATGATCCAAGCACGAGTTGTTCACCTCCATGCGTCGTTACCAAATAGTTTAGATCGAAACCGTTACCCGTTACTCGTCGACAGCAATCAGGAAAACTAGTGTTACCATGTATAATGGAGTAGTTTGAAGCTGGGCTTTTATTATTTATTTATTGGTGTTTAAGGTCACATACTTATGCACAATGGATAATCGTGACCGAGCTGGGATTTTGGATCCTGAGAAATTAATGACGGCAATGAGCAAGGATTAGGTGGATTAACCCTCTACCCATCGTAACGGCAAAACCGGCCAGAGCTATTCTCAAAAATCGCCAATTAATTTTCATTTTTTTTGTCTCAAAAATATAGGTTATGACCCCTCGTTGGAACGAGCTAGTTCCAACGAGGGGCCATAACCTATGTTTTGAGACCAAAAAAATGAAAGAATTAGGTATTCAAGAATTCGTTTTGCAAGTGTCAACTGCTTTCCATGTTAGGTAAAGTCTTAAGAGAAGAAATAAGAGAGTCCTACAGAAAATTCAAAGCAAACTAAAATTCAGAATCGTAAGTGGAGATTTGTCAAAGTGGGAAAAGAGATAGTTCAGCCCTGTGTGGATGCCGAGACGTCCGACTAGCTGCACTACGAGAAGAGGAAACTCCGGATTTAGTGAAAAGGACTGAAAAACAATAACAGATCTGTGAACATTTTGTAATTATTTTGGTTTAATAAATAAAGAGGTTATTACTTGGTTAGGTTCATATCGGCCGATATATTAGCCCTCGGTAACTTCACATCAACCTTCGACCTTCGGTCTCAGGCCGACATGAAGTTATCTCGGGCAGATATCTCGGCCGATGTGAAACTAAGTAACAACCTCTAAGTATACAGAATGATAGATAAGCCAGTCTTTACAAGGTGAATGAACTTTCGTTTCGTTCGCCTGCAGCTCACCAATCACGCAGGTCACCAGTCAAATTCTGTAAGAAATTCGCCGTTGTCATGGGTTTTTTGTTTATCCACTTTTTGCGGAGTTTGCTAGCAGACTACCGTTGATCTAAGGTACAGGTCCTTTATTAAAAAAATATACATATATTCTTTTGTGCTTCAGTTATAAATATTCCAATCAATAAACATTTATTTCGCCTTGAAAACATCAAGATATTAACATAATTTGTGGAACAACGCTGCGTAATCCCCCCTCCGCCCCCACAACCCCCCCCCCCCAAAAAAAAAAACAAACTACTACAGCCGTTGTGAATTTTAATTCTCAAGTATTCATTTTACAAGCAAATCTAACAGTATCAATTGTAATGTCCTTAAGGAATCAGTTAAATCAATTCTCGTTTGAGAACGGATTTTTTGCATTGATTCAAAGAAAATTACTGTTTTGGGGACTTTTAGAGATATTCCAGACGTTTCAATCTGAAGCATAGGTGCTGGAGTATTCAAGAGCTAGACTGGTTCCAGTCCGTTATAGGGTCGAATTCATAAAATCAGACTGCTGGCTTGAGATCTGGGAAGATCACATCAGATAAATCATGGCCGTCGGATTTTTGTTCGACTAAATCGCTAAATTTTGGAAACATCGAAATAACATTGCCCCTTTTCCATTAGTGTATCACATGACGCGGAGATGTGGGAATAGAATACATGTGTGTGTGTTGGGGAGGGGGTTGGTTGTGGGTGCTGTTAGGGTATCTAGCCCTTTTAAAAAAGTTGTAAATTCCCCTCCCCTAACTATACCTATCTGATACTCTGTTTGACTTTTTGACTGCACGGTAACCCTTTACCTCACGAATAGGAAACATCCGCACACCAAAATTTCAAATTTAGCATTTGAAAAAAAATTCAAAAGGTTTTAACAAAACCATATCATGTGACCCATCACTGGTACGAGTTCATCGAGCTCGTTCCAATGAGGGGGTCACATGATATGGTTTTCTGGAATTTTTTTGAAAATATTAAAAAAAAAAAATAATCAAAATAATAAATTTTGATATCCTGTGCGTTGGGTAAAGGGTTAACACTATTGTATCATTTGTGACCTAAAATCAGAACAGTTTCCTACTTCTGTTTGAATTTTCCAGACCGGGGTGGAGAAGGGTTGGGTGGGTCTCTTTAAAATTTCTTAAGGATGTCAATAAAAAGCCTGATGTTCTCACATTTGCAATAAATAACTGTGAAAGATGGCCAATATTGAGAAGTCGGGAATAATGTCCAGTGTGGAGGCTAAATTATGTATGTCAATCAAAGATAAACGTTTGTCTTAGAGAAACATGGTGATAATTAGTGAAAAGTCCACTTCCGTATTATGGTCACATAAAGAAATAAAGTAATCAGCAGCCAGAAATGGCTAATCGGCCATAATGTGTAACGCCTGATGTTACTTGATATAAATATATGCGATTTGAACTCTCCACTACAATCTCCAATCGCATATATCACCTAATGAAAGACAGTACCAGAAAACAAAACTATGTTTGTCAGGACATCCCAAGAACACAATTACAAGATTCTGTGGAAGCAACTTTAAATATATTTACTGCACGAAGGGTTAACACGTCTTCTGAGTGTGTCGGCTGGTCTTGTGGCAAACATGTTTGTTTGGTTTATGGTATTGACAAGTGAGCGTTTAGCGGAGTTCAGGTTGATTAATGAAATGTGTTACCCGTACGTCGTTATTGTTTGTCACAATACTGGCTGTATGTAGTGGTCTGGTCATTCGACGCTCAGCCTTCGTGTGACCTGTCGTTCTGTTTGTGCCCACCCACCCAATCCCATTTTTGCGCTACCAAAGAGGTTAAGTCCTTATGTATCTTCGATCAGGTTGATGCTGCATGTGTAATATTGACGTCAATTCATCTGTACATGTATGCGTAATATTTGTGTTCACAATAAATAAATATGGATGCTTATACGACGAGGCTACACTTGTGCGAGCGCCTTCCTATAGTTGCAAGACGTGTTTTCTCTTGTATGTGGTAAATATTTTATGTTCGGTTGAGGGAGCGAATTAGAACATAATGAAAGTAAACGTCGTTATGAACAAATTTATTTCGGCCGAGGCGTTAATCTACGCTTGTGACCATAGTAAAGCTATCAAATTCTGTACATATGGCCTGTGCACAAGCAATGTTTCAGCCAATGGACCCGCGGGTAGCCCGGAGGTCCATTGGCAGACACATTGTCTGTGTTTGCGATGAGTAACCAGGAGAACCTGCCGTGCTTTGGATGCCATTCGATGTGGCAATTGCGCGCAATTCCTACTCGCAATTAAGCCCAGATAAGCGCACTGTTCGTGACAGGATTTCTAGTTTTAACTGTAGGTGAAGGCCAAATTAATCCCACAAGGACAAAATCAGTGAATATACAAGACAGAACCTCAGTAACGGCGATAGGGAAACAAGTGTGTTTATTTACTTGTTGCTGTCTGTGTCACATATTTCTGTACAATTACTAATCGTGACCGCAACATGGAGATAAAGTCAAGTTCAGCCAATCGTCTGTACGCATGTTGCCCATTTTAGAGGACTTAGAAATGAAGGCCTACAGGCATTTACATCACTCATGACTCCTATTTAACATTATGATTGAATTAAATGGGAGCTATGGTGAAAGGAGTTTAACCCTTTATCCGACGACTCGGCCACATCCGCCCGCGTAATATGCAAATTCAGCAGTTGAAAAAAGCATTATTTTTCAAAACATTTCAACAAAACCATATCATGTGACCCCTCTTTGGAACGAGCTCGTCGAGCTCGTTCCAATGACGGGGTCACATGATATGGTTTGGTTGGAACTTTTTGAAAATGTTTAAAAAATGATATCTAAAATACTAAATTTTGATATCGTCTGCGTTGGGTAAAGGGTTAATCGTAATTAATAAAATTAAACCATATGTGACACAGGATAACAAAACATAAAATAACAATAAAATTAAACAAGTGTATGCACGAGTTGGCAAAGAGGGTAGTGGATCGAAATGTTTATGAAGAAACAGAAAATCAAAGAAATTGCATGAACATACAAAAAGAGTGAAATCTTTCAAAAATGTATGTCAGAAGGAAATTTTTATCAAAATCCGATTATTTTTTATCAAGTTAGCGGATTCACAGTCATAATATGACAAAATTCCAACTTTTCTACAAAAAAGGACACAACTCCTACATGAATGTATGTTTGGTGAATATCCTATGAGATCGAGAACTTTTTCCGGTGTATGCTTGTAAGCTTTGTTCGAGTTATCGCGTCCACAAAGTCATTACCAGAGAAACTCCATTTTCTGTTTACAAAATGGGGCATAACTCCGACAGAAACTGGGTAAATATCCAACCAGATCGAGATCTTCGCACAGGGTATGCATGTACCAAGTTTCATCAAAATCCGACTACACTGTTCAAGTTATCGCGTTCACAAAGTCATTATCAGACAAACGCCGAATTTGCGGAAAAATACCTACGAGGGGCACAACACCTACAGAAATCGGCTAAAATGGTTGAAAATTCAACCAGACTGAGGTATTCCCACAATGTATGCACGTACCAAGTTTTATGAAAATCCTATTAGATTTGTTCAAGGTATCGCGTTCACAGTCATTATCACACAACCACCAAACTTGCAAAAAGGGACTAAATCCTACAGAAATCGACGAAATTACATGAATATCTTATCAGATCGATACCTTTCTACAATGTAGGCATGTACCAAGTTTTATCAAAATTTGATTATACTTGTTCAGCTTATCGTGTTCACAAAAGTCTATATCAGACAAACTCCAAATATTCAACATATATAAAGGATATGGAATGAGTGTTTTTCTGATATATATTTATGAAAAGAGTCTAAGAATTTTCCGTTTGGACGAGTTTCATAAATATTATATGAGAAAAACACTCATTTCATATTCTGTTTATCATATGACACACACACGCACAAATTAGCCACTTAGTATGACTTTTTAACCCATCACCTAACTTGAGTTGCAGACGGCACTTGGAAAAAACATCCTCGTATAACTAAAAATTTTCATTTTTTGCTTCCAAAACATAGGTTATGACCCCCTCATTGGAACGAACTCGTCGAGCTCGTTCCAATGAGGGGTCATAACCTATGTTTTGGAAGCAAAAAGTGAAAATATTAAAAAAATGAAAGGCGTTTTTCTTGTAGGTAAAAGATTGAAACAATATAACCCACCCTAAATAGGACAGATGACGTAAATTCTCCCTACTGAAATTATGCAAATGTGACCCAGTTGTATTTTGTTTAGCCAATCAAACTGTCCATATTTGAAATTGACCAATGAAATCTTTCAGCCCCCAATTATGCAAATTATGAAAATATGGCCCAGTTGTATTTTGTTCAGCCAATCAAATTGTCTAGTTTTGAAATTGACCAATGAAATTGACGGAATGCTTTATTTATCACTGATTAATATGAAAACAAAATATCAAATGTTTTAAAGTGATCAAAACGGACGAGTCATATGATAAAGGAGCATAACACCTACAGAAATCGAAAAATTGAATGAATATTCTATCAGGTCGAGATCTTCGCACAGTGTATGCTTGTATCGGGTATTATCAACGTCCAACTATATTAGTTCAAGTTATCGCTTTCATAAAGTCATTTTCAGACAACGAATTTTCAACAAAAAGGGTCATAACTCCTACAGAAATCGACGAAATTAGTTGTATAGCTAACCAGTCAGACACCTGCATAGAATATATACATGTACCAAGTATTAAAATCCGGTTATATGTGCCCAAGTTATCGCGTTTACAAACATTGCGGACAGGTAAACGGGCGCACGGACGGATGGGATTCATTTCCATATCGTCCGCCAAACTCCGTTTGAGTGGAGGTTAATAAAATGTGGAAATATCTGATCTACGTTACAGTATGATGTCTGGAAAACTGCTAAATATAGGTAACATCACTAACATGAAATACCAACCAGCTTTAGCAAGCACTAAACAATATTAAATTTATCGTTATGTGTATACAGTTAAAACTTGAAGTCCTGTCATGAAATGCGCACAAATAGCACGTCGATCTGCGCGTTAATCAACGCGCTATGGTCACAGTAAGGCTATCAAATTTTGTGCATATGGCCTGTGCACAAGCAATGTTTCAGCCAATGGACCTCCGGGTAACCCGGAGGTCCATTGGCAGAAACACTGCCTGTGTTTGCGATGAGTAACCAGGAGAACCTGCCGTGCTTTGGATGCCATTCGTTATGGCAATTGCGCGCAATTCCTACGCGCAATTAAGCCCAGATAAGCGCACAGTTCGTGACATGACTTCTAGTTTTAACTGTAGATATTATCGCTACAGTGAAGTGGTCTGGGTCGTGGTATCACGTCGAGCTGAGGATGCGACGTCCCAGATCACTTCACTGTAGCGGTAAAAAGTTAATTATATGATTTATAGTTCAACATCGCATGCCAACGCTAGCATTAACAATTCCCCCGATCTTTTTTGGTAAATTGGATTGAAGTAAAAAAAAGAAATATTTTTGTTTGTTAGTTTTGTAATAGGTGCACACTTCCGGAGAATCCCCCGATACGCATGAATACGATAAAAAAAATATCATGAATGCGATAAAAAAAAACTCGGACCACCACTCGAACGCACCTATTTTAGATCGGAGTAAAGTACTCTCTGCGACCGGAACAGCTAATTATGCGAATTCGAACGCACCCGTAAATAGTCCGCCATGCAAAAGTGATACGGAATCGGACTCCACGCTGTGGATTTTCCGGGGACCAGGAAAAGATCGCCAAACAATAGTGACATTCAGAGGTTACATTACACAGTCATATAATACAGATGCATATCAAGTAATCCATAAAATGACATGCTGTACTTAACAAGTTAATCTAATCCATCTCCATATAATAGTCTGAAATTTTTTGATAGATGTACTGAGCAATAGGTTGGAAAATTAATATGACGACCCTTGTATCATCTCCATGACATCTCTATGACTTTCATTCTGCTTGCGTGGCTCAAAACTGGCGAAGTTTGATCACTTCTTTGTCTTTTTTTCCATCTTGACCATCCAATTATTTCGCAAACGTCTAATGTTGTATCTACTTTACAAAAAGGAGTTTAACATTATTGCTTCTGGCTGAATTAACAAAGGAACCCACAAACAATTTTTCTCTCGGCATTAATTTTGGCTCCCCTAAGCGTGCCCGGTAGTACAGTACAGCCACCATGGACTGGTCAATGGTGGGCAATATTTCCACGGACACAATAATATTAGACTGCAAACAACAATTATAGAAATAATCATCAAAAATCTATTTAATGAAGCGCCGGGAACAACCCGATGTTTCATTAATTAACAGTTTGCTGATGATGAGTTTTATTACCTAGTAAACGCATACGTGGACTACAACTAGTTAACGGCAACTGTCTGTACAGTATAGTACTGCACGTCATCTATAATGCACGGTATTCCTAATACACGGAAAAAGCTGCAAAGAATTTCCTTAACCCTTTACCTAACGTAACGCTAAAACCGACCAGCGCTATTCACAAAGATCGCCAATTAATTTTCAGCATTTTTTGTCTCAAAAACATAGGTTATGACCCCTCGTCGAGCTCGTTCCAACGAGGGGTCATAACCTATATTTTTGAGACAATAAATTTAACAAAATTAGTTATTCAATAAGTTTTTTGGCAAGTGTCGTCTGCTTTTCATGTTAGGTAAAGGGTTAATCTCTTTTTGAGTATCTCTTGAAAAAGGGGTAGGAGTCCGAAAATCATGCCGAAAGAAATCGAAATAAGAAAATAGGAATGGAGGATGCTAAAATCTGCCGAAATAAAAAATAAAAAACATCGCCTACACTCCGACATTTTTGTGTCCCATCCTTTTCGTGTAATCTAATTTTTAGGGATTTTTTTTTCGGTTATATCTCGATTTGCCGGCTGTCCGACTTTTAAAAATTCTCGATTTCCCGGCAAGTTTATTAAATAATTTTTCGGTTTGCCCGCAGCTGATAGAAAGTGTAACTATAGTTTGTTTTAAATAAGTGAACAATGACCAATAATTAATATTTATTAAATCTCTCTCTGAGATTTAAACAGGCACTCTCCCATATATTGAAACAAGGCAAAAACAAATGAACAAATTATGACGAATGAGAAAAATTTAGCACCCTGCCAGTTAATGCACACACACACACACACACACACACACACAGATGCCCTGGTTTTGCTCACCATTTGTTTCACAGAAAAATAAACATAAAAAATAAAATCCACCCTTCCGTCTCAATTTAAATAAACATTCCGATGATAATCTATGTATTGATTTTTTATGGCCTTATGTCTGTATATTTTAATGAAACATTTATCAATGAAGTTTCTTCGTGCAATTTATTGTACTTATTAGAACTAGACTTGGGGGCGCGATGGCGTTGCGGTTACCGGTTTTCGTCAAATCACCGAAGTTAAGCAACGTCGAGCCCGGTTTGTCTTTGGATGGGTGATCGTCTGAACGATCGATTCGGACTTCCGCGTTGCGTCCTTGGGCAAGGCACTTAACCCCGATTGTCCACATGGGGGCACGATGACGCCGTGTACTAAGGCGTACTGTGCGTCGATGGTACGCATGTTTTCAACCAATTTAACCCTGCCTGTGCTGCAGTGCGGAGTTACGATGTTGGGGAGCTGGCAGTTGCTCGTAGTTGCTCGATGGTTCTCTCTGGGGACTCCGGCTTCCTCCACCCGTAAAATGTTCGCGGTCATGATTAGCCATTGTGCATAAGAATATGACCATAAACACCAAGAAATAATAATAGAACTAGACTATAACAGTAATCCGTCTTAAAGTTTCACAACGAATGTTGTTTAAACAACCAATATGCATCACTGACCCCCTACTTTGAAAACAACAGAAGCCGTCAAATCGAGAACTCCCCTTTTTCAAAATACTGTCACATAAAGAGCCACCAAGCATGTGCCAATCTAAATCGTTATTGAAGAGGGGAAGACAACTCGTGTTTCCCTAAATGATTACAAAAGTTGGATTAGGTTTTCCAATTGTACAGTACTTTGATCATAAAAAATAGTTGGTTTCTTTCGCGATCAGATCGCGATACGGTCGCCATAAATTCAGTCAAGTAGGTTGAGATTTCATAAATAAAATGTTTCGAAATCAAGACCCAGTTCGGAAACAATAGGATTACCCCTTTGAACCCTGCCGGTATCTGCCATATCACTTCAATGAAAGCAATTGGAAGAGTACATATTGATTATGTGGGGGTAGACCAATTAATATTTTTCAACGTGCAGCCTTGGGATGCAAGTTGAACATATTGATTGGTCTACCCCACACTTTTACTTAGCAGCCATCCCACTAAATGAAAGTATAACATATCGTGTTTCTGGACCGGAAACGCGGCCTCTCTGGTTCAAAGTGTTAAATGTTTACACAATTTTCATTCGACAAGAGAGAGTCTACATTGATGTGGGAATAAATACACAAAGAAAATTTCGACCGGATCGCGACTTGGTCCACTCTTCTGATAACATCACTGTGCCACAATCTCTTCTGGATCTTAAGATTCCTGTGATTGGCTTTACTGATTACAACATGTAAAAGTTTTAATAACCAGAATTAGTCCTTCAAGAAATGACACTGACGTAAATTGCTTTTAACTCGATTACCATTTTTGTTTTAATATGGGAATGTCAGGTAGACAGACCCCAGGCTTACACCACTTCCATACCGTGTATCGTTTTTTGGGTACGACGTTGTAAGAGTGCTCAATACATAAAGCTGTACACTGTAAATAGAGATTAATTAATTTATTCATTCAGCTGGCTTTGCTGAACCTTTTCATCCAAAAATGCCCACTTTTTCTCTTGTACATAATATTCAATGGATGTCATACCGCATAAGGTATTGTTGAAATTTTCAGTTTCCATTATTAGGTATGTCCACCGCCATTTCGCGCTCTCGGCTGCAGCATTTCCAAATAGTTTGAAAATTGTTTGGGAACAAACTGAATCCCCCCCCCCCCCCCTTCCCCTCCTACGCAATGTCCACGTTCTCGGGCGCCAATAGTGCCAATTGCACTGAAAAATTCGTTGGCACCAAAAATACAGCATTTTGCACCAAACATTTCGTACAAAAAATATACTTTTTGTAGGTCACCAAGGCCATGGGGTTTATTATTTTAGTGCCTCGTTTTCGATAAAATCCTTGTACAGGCGAGACAGTTTTATGCGGTTTTTTTGACAAATAATATACTTAAAAGAACAGGTAATTCTAAATTCGAATATCGCGATTTAAGTGCAACAGGGTGCCATCTGTAATGCTATAGCATTGCAGATGGTGCCCTGTTTTCACTCAAAGAACGCTGTATAGTTAATTTGTTCTAATGTACAATCTGATTTCATTTGGCACTAAAATCTTCATTTGGCACAAAAAATCAATGACATCGAACAAACGTTCCACTTGAATCAAAACAGTTCGGTCCAGCGAGAAAAAAAAACCCTTTCCTGTGCCAATGCATTTCCATTCATCAAAAGTCGATCAAATAAATGATCTCAAACTGTATATGTTTGCCATCGGTTGATTTTGCCATCAGCAAAAAAAAAAAAAAAAAAAAAAAAAAAAAAAACCGTAACAAAATGAAAGTTGATCTCGGTCGGTTTTGTTCTTCAAATAATAGAGTATATTATTTCTGTTTGGATCTTTTTCCTATCCTCCTGGAAACATAACAGAAATAATATCACTATAACATTCCTGGTATAAACTAAAATTGGGAAACGATCACCACTCCCATGATATCAGCTTATGAAGTTGTGGATTGAGATCTAGCGAAGTCAAGTTTTGATTATCCATCTTGTATTACTTGGCAATAATGGCAACAACAAGAATATGGCAATGAGATGCCATATGACATCTTCTATCAACTCGTACAACTTGTTTGAATCAGGAGCAGTGACAGCTTTGAAGGGCAAAAGGTAAAGGGATGTTTCTAAGCCTCCCTCTCCCTGGGGCGTATTCATGCACATTTTACTATAGGAGAGATGCCTTTTGGGACAAGGTGGAGGTGGAGCACATTAACGCCCCCCCCCCCCCCCCCCAGCACCACAATCACTTCTCAAACGCCTCTTGTTTGCAAGTATGAATATAGCATGACAAGATATAACGAGTCACCATTTGAAACTTACCCCTTTATTCAACGTAACGACCTAAACCGACTGGCGCTATTCACAAAAGACCATTAATTTAATTATTTTCTTCATTTTTGTCTAAAAAACAACGAGTGCGTTGAGCCCGTTCAAATAAGGGCCATAAGCTATGCTTTTGACTAAAACAAATGAAAAAAAAAATAGTTATTCAAGAGTTTTATTTGCAAGTGTCATCTGCCTTTCGTGTTTGGTAAAGGATTATAATCATATTATAAGTTATCTCTCCCAACATATATGGTACATGTATATGGAGATTCAATACCTGGATGTCGGTTTTTAAACACCGAGCCACAGGAGAGGTGTTTAAATGAGACTTCCAGGTATTAAATCTCCATACACCACACATGTTGGCGGAGATAACGTTTTTGTCCCGTTTGAAACACAATACAAGCATAGTGGAAATAAATTTGTGGTCGCATTTCTCAACTCCACAATCACTTGGACCAAATTCGTGATAATAATTTTGTTTTTATAATCTCAGAAGACAACAGAGAGAGTTACAATCCCTTGGGTCGTTAAGGAAACGAGAAAACAGTATTTTGTTGACATATCGTCCCCTGAGTTCCAGTGTGTTCTATGTGCCTACTGGCACGTAGAACACATTGGTACTCAGGGGACGAATTATTTGCTCTTATTTTATTTTTATGATTGAATTATCGGAAATCTGACGATATTTCTGCTTATTTTCGCATTTTTTGGTTCGATTTTTATTCGAGGCGAGCAAAATCGGAAAGCTTTCGTTTAAAGCATATACCCCCGATGTTTAGCGTGCGCTTATACCCTGGATGTTGCACGCTCCCATATACCTTGGATGTTTGGTGCATCCTTAGCCATGGCTATTTTGTCCAAGGCATTCTGATCAATCTAAAGACCGACTTTATCGGGATATAGGGACATTATTTACTTGTCTTCGATTATCATTTGAAAATGTAAAAAACATCTTGTGGTAATATTATGACTGATAAAAGTAATGGAGTTTCAATAAATTTTATTTTTAACACAATGATTCTTGATATCTGGTTTCTTTTCCTATTTGAAAGGAACAAACGACCTTTACCCTCCTGTAGCAGACGATAGATCTCTCTTGTCTGTCTCCTATCTTCTGTTGCAGGTAATTATAGATGATTAGTTAAGGTTGACCTGAAACAGTGATTGCATATCACTTAATGCAATTTACCGGTGTTTTATTTTTAAAATGAGCAGAAATGACTGCCATTTAAGCAAAGAGACCAGCTATTTCCTGTCAACAAGACATTTATTCCCGTTTGTTTCTGACCAAAACAGAATAAAAATACTTAAAAACTGTGGAGGAAATTTTACTTGAGCTTTGGAAAAGATCGCTTCTTGGCCGCTTACAAAAAACCTTCCTAACCCATCATAAGTGTCATAAAAAAATTCCACCGCCCCCCCCCCCCCACTCCATGAACCTACGGGAATTATTTGCAGATATAAAATTATTCTCCCCCCCCCCCCCCCACTGCATGTGTAACATACGTCTGTCCAGGGTGAGATAGCAGGGAGAGACAGATGTATCCCACCCCACCCACGTGACGTTATACATTTACAACGTTATTATGACGTTATGTATATCGTATCAGTTTCTTGCTACCAACTAATTCATATTGACGTCATCAGAATGCCGTGTGATCAAAGTTTGAATGCTCTAAAACTCTTTAAACCCCAAGATGCCACCGTTCCTAATTGATTTCGTGGTATATACCTCTGGTATATACATAACTTTTGCATGCTCTTTCCGATGGTGTCATTAGTTTTTCAAAACAACGAATACCAAATGAGTTGATTATATCAGCACGTGACCGCCGCTTACCTCTGGCTAACGTAACCACTGTATGGTGGGGGGAGAAAAATAATCCCTGATGGGTACGGGTGTGCGATGGGAAAATCTCCACCCTCGGGACAAGATATTTGGTCCAGACACTCGTCAAGCCTCGTGTCTGGCCC